>AWOL01S0052658.1:36255-134238 GCA_000715115.1 Nicotiana otophora
GGGGGGGGGGGGTATTTATAGTTTTTCAAAAGGCTAAATTAGTAATTACTAAATATGTTATTTTTTAAAATAATTGCCCAAAAACGAGCTATTCTTGTAAAATATCCGTTGGGCAACGATCAAAGTGGAAGCTGACCGTAACCAACGGTCAAATGAATTTTAAAAACAAAAAACAAAAAAATCAGAAAATCACTGTTGAACAGAGCCGGGCCGGTCTGGTTAACCGGTTCAACAGTGATTTTCCTTAATCGGGTTTGACCGGTCCGGTTAATAGGAATATTTTTATACGGACCAACTCCCCTAAACCAGCCCACCCGGCCCCCTAACTACCTGTCTGGGCCGGGTTACTACCGGTTTGGGACGGTCCGAAAACGGGTCAACCCGGCCCATTAAATAAGTTTAATTATCATTATGACCAAATAATGTAGTTCAAATCCGTAGGTATCCTTTGGCACTCAAAAACGTTATCCCCATTCACCATTAGTACACTTTAAAGTCTTAAATCATTAGAAAATTATTCTTCCTCACTTGGAAACATTCATCCTCAGATGTTTGATCTTGACATTTTTTATCCTTAGAGAGAGTACTTAAATTTTCTTGCCACTTATTCTGTCACGCCCCAAACCTAGGGAAGTGAGACTGAGGGGCTCTGAACATACAATGTGGTACTTTGACCGGCAAGGCCACAACGCATGATAATGTATGAAACAAAATATAAAATTGAATGGAGATTAGCTCCAACTGAACATCTATATTAATTGGGGAGGCAAGGCTGTCATAACTACTAGAGCTGACAAACCAAAATAATATACATACAAGGCCTACACGGCCAACATACTATACTGACTGACAAGATATGTCTACAAGCCTCTACTGATAGCTGTATTGTGGTCCGAAAAGGGCCCCGACCTATCCATATATATATGCACTCAAAACTCTAGGCCTCACAACTTCGATTGACGTGAAGCTTACCGACCAAGCTGAAATTGGACAAAACCTACTAAGGAGGTCTACCCGTATGTCTACCTAAACCTATAGGTATGAAATGCAGTGTCTCTAAGGCAAAGGAGCATTAGTACGAAATAATGTACCAAGCATGTAAGACAACTGAAATAAGTGACTCAGAAACTGAACTGAAAATATAATAACTAAAAGTAACTAGGATTTAAAGATGATCTGAAGATATGCTTACCTACTGATAGTGACTCTACTATCTCAATATAGTAAGCACAATAGCTCTCCCACCCTATAAGGCTCGGCACGTGTAACTTCTTGGTCGTAGTAGTGATAGCATCATAGGAAGCTTAACTTTATTCAAGGATAAGGATGAATCTTTGGAATATCAAAGAGGGCCTTTAACAAGATGTCAAGCTAAAGAGTTCCAAAACGAGGTCATTAGACATCAAGCGCAAATAAAGAAGTTGTTAATTGGGAGGAAGAGCTCGAGGATAAAGGATATGAACTGGATAGGTGTTACTATTATTTTATGGCCCAAATTTATGTCCAAGAAGAGGAGGATTAGATCCCAAGAGACATCCTTTGAAAAAGGTCCTAATCGGTCCACTTTTGGACCCATTTGATACCAAAATATGTCCAAACATGCATCCCAATAATTCCTATATGAAAAAATATTTTTATAACATAAAAAAGACTTACTTGATTCCTAAGAAGGGTTTAATAGGTATTCTAGAAGTTGAGTGCAAGGTGGTGCCCAGTTGCTTGCAAGTTGCCTTCAAGATTTCCAAGATTTCCAAGATCCTATCCAAGATTGGTTTGGGACTTTCAAGATTCTATCCTATATTGATTTAAACTTATTTCTATATATTTTGGTACTAGATTTATTGTAATCCTAGGTAGTTAAGGTTATTTTTTCCTTTTCCTATGACTTTTGGAGTTACTTTCCAAAATTGACATGTTTTTGTTTCCTAGTATTTTTTCTTTTCCTAAGGTAGTTGGACTTGTTTTGCAAAGTAGTTTAGGACTTTATTTTCTTTTTTTCCCCCTTAATTTCGTGAACCTCCCACCTATATAAGGGGTGTATTCTTTACTTTGAGAGATAGATTATTGCAGACTATTATCAATAAAAATTATGAGATTCTTTTTGCACTCTTGCGTGTGGCTACTCTTGGATTTATTCTTCAACCTCCAAGACTCAACTTAAGGTGGTAAGATGAATTCTTCGAAATCTTAGATCACTTCTAGGTATTCAGAAAATGTGATAAGTTTATTGGGCCACTTAGGCGGTGGTCAACATACTTCGTTTTAAAAATGATTTGGACAACCAATTTTGCTCAATTTTCGACCCAACCAGATCTTATACTCTCCCAAAACACTTTCAATGTATTCTCCATGATCCAAGAGTGAAAACCAAAGATAAAGACGTGAATCCAACACTAGAAACCCTGTGGAGCACGTTCTATCATTGTTCTTCTTCTTGTGGCAGAATTGGGGAGTTCTTCAAAGTGAAGTAACCTTGAATTTCATATTGTTATAGTTAATTAAGTTAAGAATAAGTCCCTCCTTAATATATATTAATATTTATACATGTCTTAAATAACTTTTTAGATAAAGAACTTATGACATAAAAGTTAAAAACCAAGGTTGAAGTTCTATAATTTATTGGACTATTTGAATGCTTCTTGAGTTATGTTGTGGCCGGAAATTATGAGATATAACTGGTTGTGTTAGTATTATATGTTGTGGTATTGATGCTATGGGGGAGGAGAGATGATGGTCATTGTTGTGATGCGAACTTGTTGCTCGAATTGAAAGAAAAGACATGTCGAGAACGTGTTTTAGAAATCTGAAAAATTAGTTTTAAGGTTGCTGAACTTTATGGACTGTTTTCTTGTAACTTTAGTGAGATATAAGGCTGGAAAATTGAATTAATGTACTTGTCATCATTTTATAGATATGTTTGAGTCAAAGTAAGAAATTCACAAAGGGTGACAAGTGTTGTATGGATTCCAATCCGAGCTTGCCGCTCGTCGTGTTAATTAGTATATTCGTTAGTGATGTATTGTGACCTTGTTATTGTGTAGATTGAAGTATATCTTGAGCTGCTTTGGGTTATACTTTGGAGGCAAGGAAAAAAGTATATGTTAAGGCTAAATCTTTTCTTCATCTTGGCATGATCCCGTAAGTAGACGCATTTGTTAACGAGACATAAAGCGAAGTTCATATTCCTGAATTTATGTATATCATCCTAGTCTCATAAATTATAGTATTCTCCCTTATCGGGACATTATATTCAGTTATGTATTATCTTCTTTCAGTCAAGATAGCAGAGGGTCTATATATAAACAGTATTACAGTATTTTCACTACCACCGAGCTATAGTCGGTGGGCAAGTTCCTATTGGGCAACCTATGATTAGATTGTAGGTTATATACCGATCTTACTATGGATGAGTGCCTATGAGCTAGCCCAAAATGGCCGAGTAGTGATTTAGATACCGAGCGTAGTATGGCCGAGCGCCTTTGAGCGAGCCTGCTACAACCGAGTAGTTACACGTACCGAGCCTTATAGGGTGAGATAACTATTTTACTTACTATATTGACAGAGTTGAGTCAGTATCAATAGGTAAGCATATCCTCAGATCATCTTTAACTTCCAGTTACTTTCAGTTATTATCTTATCAGTCCAATTTCAGCTTTCAGATATTCTATTTCCTTACATACCCGGCACATTATTTCGTACTAGCATCCCTTTTACCGGGGACATTGTATTTCATGCATGCATGTTCTGATAGACAGCCAGATAGATCTTCGCAGTAGATAGATAAAGATATGAGCTTGATAGGTAATCTCCACTCTCCCGGAGTAACCAAGTCTAGACGTTTGAGTCTATTTTATGTATATAAACTTGATGGGTAGGTGAGGACCCTGTCCTGACCATGATATAGTTATGTTATCTCTAGAGGCATGTAGACGAGTCCTGTATATTTTGTATGCTAGTACTTTGGCTGTGACAACTTTTTGTACATGTTTAGTAGTTTGATATTGCTGGTTGTAGACGTTCAATGCGGCCTCACGGGCCTGCTTATTTTTAATTCTCTACCAAAGGCGATTAGTTCTTCGTTAGCTAATTGTTGTTGTTAGGATTCAATTTCAAGAATAGACTTCTTGAATTCAAGAAACTTTTTCTTGAATTCAATGTATCTTTAATTTTCGTCCTTTTCATTTCTTTATTTTTTTTAGCTTCCGCACGTTTCTTGATTTTCTTATTTTTCTTTAGTAGTTTTTGGATCCCTATCGTGTAGTTATCGAGTAGGCTCTCTCATAGGTGCTTGGTCATACTAGGCTCGGTATATAACTCACCATCTGATCAGATGTTGCCCAATAGGGACCTTCCCACTGATTATAGCTCGGTGGTCGTGACAATATGGTAATACTATATATATAGACCCTCTACTCTCTTGACTGAAAAAGAAAATACTTAATTGAATATAAAGTCCCAATACCACGCCTCGACCTCAGGGAGCGCAACCGACACTCAAGCGAGATACCCCAGTCGAGCAAGCCTGTTAAATGCCTTATACCCATCCTTGCCCATTAATAATATAAGAATCAGTACAAGTGATAGACATGAGAAGGGTCAAGTATTCCACATTCCTTTTCCATTACTAAAGGATATTCATTTTTGATTTTCAAAATATTATAAGTTTATAGATATGATAAAAAAACATGTTTGCCCAAATGCCAATACTTACTAGTATAATTCCCAACATCAAACACCACCCACAACCTGTCTACGGAGCCTCTAAGTACAACAGAATAGTAGTATGGATGTGCTGGGGACAAGGCCCCGGCTATACCTCAAAACATAAAGTACAACGTCAAATGACATGAAGCCCGGAATAGAGTAGGGCTCACCAAAATCTGCTGAATAGAGAGTAACTACTAACGAGGATTAAAACTGCCCGCTGACGAATTCACCTGCATCCATTGAAGATGCAGCGCCCCCGGCAAAAGGGACGTTAGTACATATGGAATAGTATTAGTATGTAAAGCTAAATGTCTACTTTCAAAATAGAATGCCAATATAAGAAAGGAAAAACCATATAAACAGCAAGTCACAATCAACAATATCCAAATGCCCAGTTAAAACATAACAATTCTCAAAATACGAAAATAATATATATTTTTGGTTGGGAGATCATTAGCACCGATATACCACCGTTTTTTAGTACGGAGTCCTATCACACCCGATCGGCTAGGCCATCTCCCCATGAATAATGTGGTTTGACATGTGGTACAAAAAAAAGGTGTTACCAAGAGTAGTACCACCATGTGCGCAACATATCGTCCGATCTCCACCCGATCGGCTAGGCCGCCTTCCCACATATGCCGTATGGGTTGACTTTACAATTCCAACTAATATCAACCTCATCCTAAGTAAGGGGAATAACCACAATCACTTGAATATCTCAATCTCATCCCAAACAAGAGGAATAATCACAATCCACCCCTACAGCAACACATGTAGTTTCGGGTATGGGCCTTATGACCCACCCTTCCTCGGTTTGCTAATGATACTCCCAAAAATATTTTTGGTTTTCACACAAGGGAAACAAAATAAAAATTATATTCTATATTCATCGTATTACCTTTCACACTATATATAGCCTCGTTAGTAACTTCAACCAATCGCAACATCATTATAATTTCATTGGCTTTCTTGGCCATACTTATAATTCCTCATCCCAAGGCACGATGGTCGTATCTTATATTTCACACTTTCATTTCTTTACATTCAAGGATCATCAACATAAACAACAACATATAGAATATTCCGGAAATCACAACTTTAAGTTCATTTGTAATGAAGACCTTAAACACAGTGGATCTCTATCCAAGAAATTGAGTAAAATGATTGGCAATCAAAGCACAAGTTAAAATCATAAACGAGTAATACTCCATTTATTCTTGAAATACTTTTCCTCCAAAAGGGCAATGAAAGATTTCAACTCATGAATATGTAAGAGCTTATAACATAATGGCAATACTTACAAAGCATAGCATTAGTTAAAACAACCACATTTGGGCATGACTCGAGTACATAAGCTCTTAGGCAAATATATTTTCGAAGTCATTTTGAAATAGTTGAATCAAGGCTCATTCCATAACGCCTATCACATTATTTCATTTTATTGGCACCATCGGACACACGTATAACTTTCATTATTGGCACGGTGGCCACAATTAATATCTTCAACCCACTTATTTCACTTTGAAGCATCTTTATAGATTATCAACAATAATGCATTTCAAATCAAGATTTTAGGTACACATATGAGCAATTAAGAGTCTTAAGCACATCGAGTTTTTCTCACTCAATTTGGCATCATAACTTTCATTTGAAACACTTCTCAAAGTCATAACATTTTAGTACACATGTCATTCGTGAACACATTCTCGAAGGATAACATAATATGATAGGAACATTCGGAACACATTTTGAACACATAACTTTCAACACTTTGTTTACTCGGGATAATCGAATTTATTAGGAATAACTCGGAACATGGGAATTAGGAACTTGAACCAACCATACTTAAAGATTACAGGGACATTAAGAAATTCGATTCTTAAAGAGAAGTTTAGCTAACATACCTTGCTTTGAGATTTTCTTAAATTACTACAACGTCCCAACACTTCTAGCAATAACAATCTATAGGAAGATAACAAAAATTGGATAATAATTAGAATGATTCACATGGTGTAACTCTCTTAGGAGTTTTTTCAAACACCTAGTATGCAAAATGGACTACAAATCCCTACAATGGTATTCTCTTCCTCCCTTAACCAATTTTAACAAGAAACTATCCAAACTAGTTCATTAACCTCACATACTACAACCTATTATCACATGCATTGCCTATTTCCAACCCTCATAACCTAATTAAACCCATAACAATTGCATGGAGGTTTTAGGACAAGGTCTTACCCGGGTAGATGATGGTCTAGTGAATGATTCCATTGAATCTTCAAGATTGGGGCAGGGTTGATAATCAATGCACTTGGGGCTCCTTCCTCTCTCTCTAAAGCACTTCCATCTCTCTAAAATATGTGTTTAACCCGGCCAAAATAACCCCAAAGTTGTTTTATATGAAATGGGGTCGGGTTATAAAAAATAGAAAATGAACCCTCTCAACTCTGGTTTGTGGTCGCAGAATGGACTGCATAAAAGATATGAGGTCCGCAAAATGGACCGCAAAACTGATGCCCAACAACTAGAATGCTCTGGACCGGTCTGCGACAGGTCTGCGGTCCGCAAACTACTTATGCGGCCGCAAAATCACCCAACAAATTTCCTCATGCTAACTCTCCGACAGAAATGTGGACTGCGAAATGGGTATGCGATCGCACAATGGATCACAAAACAACCCTCAAAATTCAATAACTTTCTGCTCAACTCCGCGATGATTATATGGCATGCGAAACGGTTCTGCGGTCCTCAAACACCTAATTCTACCTCGGCACCACAAAATCTCAAATTTCTTGGCAAAATTTTATGGGGCCTTATACCTAATAAAGGAGAATACTACTTATGAGACAAGAATAATATACATAAATTCAGAAGTACGAGCTTCTCTTTATGTCTCGTTATCAAATACGTTTAGTTACATGATCATACGAAAATGTAGGAAAGGATTGGCATTAACATACCTTTATTGCCTTATAAATGACCCAATATTTATATATAATGCCAACGTACTTCAACCTACATTATGACATTAGAACCATTGTTAAGCTACGGAAGGGCCTAAAATGTATTTCTAAGCTAGTAGCTCATTTCTAGAAATTCGGGCAGCACCTCCCTTATAATTTTTATTTCCTCCAATATGAAATATTATCAATAACAACTAGAACAAAGACAACAATAACAACATATTTAGGTCACCCCATTAATATCTAGCTGAACAGAGTTCAACAACACTCCAAAACAGCCCATAAGCATAAATGCCTCAAATCAGTCCACACATTACAACATTTGACGATAAAATAAACACCAACCAATACATACTCAAGCTATTACTACTGATTCCAGCTGCAATACATTATAAAGATGACCTTATAACAGCCCAACAATTTCAGCAACTCAAAACGTATTTTTCAGATTAAATAAAACATGTTTCCGACTTCTTTTTTCTTTCAAGTCGAGCAGCACAATCAACCCTACATAATTAAGAACCTTCTCATGTAAACCAGCCAAGAGTTTATCTTAAAAATACATTCACAACAGCCCAGCAATGGCTCAATACAATCAGCAGGTTAACTCTTCCAAAACTTACAAGTTCTAGTCTCTACAATCGAGCTACAACTGGTAGAAGCATAAACTCACCTTAAAATGATTAAAAAAATAGCTAACAATCAAGCTCTCTTCTCCTGGAATAACCCCCAATGCAACTACAAGAAAGAGGAAGAGAAACTAGCAAGAACTAGGATTTTTCGACACTAGAATCACTTGTAACCCTTGAAATTTCTTAGGGTTTGTATGGAGATTTTGGAGGAATGGTTTTCAAGGGTTTGTATCTTATTTTGAGTCTGGAAATTATGAAGATAAATGAAGAGGACCAGCCCTTAAAAGGGTCCTCTCTTTTTTACTCAACTAGCCCCTTGTTGGGGATTTAATCTACACCATTCCTTTTAGAAAGTAGATGACACACCTACTTGTCACCTACTTGCTTATTTAGAGGTGTTATATGCTGCCCTTAATTAGTTTAAATATGTGTCTCGTTCTCGTTAAATAATTATGACACATACTAAGTTGCTCAAATAAGTCAGATGGATAAGCAAGAGCTCGCTTTTATACCTCCGGGCAGCCTTAATATTAAGAGATCGAATCCTTACCTTGATGCTGAACTTAGTTTTAGCCAGTTCGAAATTTTGGGTGTTACATATTCATCTCCTTTAGATTAAAAGACCTTAATCGACTTCCCGAATAACCCACAAGTCTTAGCTACGTACAGAGTCATCCTCCTTACCCCTAAACCATCATCTTAATTGTTCATAACTTGCCCTCAAGCCTTAGTTCTTTAAAATTTAACTAACTCCCCCAATTTTAAAAAATTTTGGCTGAGTCTCATTTGTATATATGTCTATCCACCTACCAGAGAGCCACAAAAACCTACTAAAGAAACATATCCACATGCCATATGAGGCACCATAAGCATACATAACACTAAACACGCCATTCCTCACCATTTCATTGTTATTAATTTACATAAGTGCTCCAAACCATGGAGACGCATATACATGAACATAAAACATAATACCAGAAAAAAGACCTTCCGAAAGTCTTTAAGTATTATTACATTGTTCTACAAATAAGTGAGGATATCACCTCTTCATATCTTCTTCTGCCTCCTAAGTTGCTTCTTCCACATGTTGGTTCCTCTATAACACTTAGACAGTTGCAACTTCCTTAGTTCTCGACTTTCGAACTTTTCTATCAAAGATGGAAACAAGAACCTCTTCATAGGTCAAACCTTCATTAAATTCAACATTATCCATAGGGGAAATGAGTGACATATCCCCAATCACTTGCTTCATCGTGGACACATGAAACATGGGATACATAGAGGATAACTCTTGAGGTAATTCAAGCTCATAGGATACTTGGCCTATTTTCTTCAAGAGTTTATAAGGCCCAATGTATATTGGACTCAATTTCCTTTTTAAAAAAAATCACTTAACATCTTCAAGAAGAAAATATTTAGAAACACCTATTCGTTTTCCTCAAACTCCAAATCTCAATGTCAAACATCCAAATAGGACTTTTGGCAACCTTCAACCTTCTTCAACCGTTCCTTGACGATCTTGACTTTAACGAGGTCTGGGCTTATCAACTTTGCTATACCAACTTCAAACCATCTGATATGAGATCTACATTTCGTGTCGTATATGGCATCATGCAGTGCTACAACAACCCAATACATGATAAAATCTCAACCACGGCCTTCATCGGCTCTATACTCCTCCGAACACGTTACTATAGCCACTCCTTGCCCCTATCGCAATTTGATATGCTAAAGTACATCATTATGAACAATGACCTCCCCTGTCATATATGGACATCTATATTGAAGAGATAACATAAAATATGATCTTAACATGACATTGGGTTCTATAATAATTTCCTTGACATGGCATTGAGTCACAAAAACATGTACATACTTTTGAACCATATGTTTCATTCATGGAATATTTGTGGAACATCTTTATCACATTTCTTTTATGTATAACCTGTTGGGAATTGAGTTCTATAATAATTTTCTTGAATCGAGTTACAACCTTAGGTTGATTCTTGTAACTTGCTTCTCCAAATTCTCAACAAATAACTTTACATGATGAGTTTCTTATAGGACCTTCTGTTTCAAATGAATAACATATGTTGTCTTGTGCACACATCCCCGTAACATTAACATATACGACATCGAGTCAAATGTAAAGCAACCTTATGCTGAGACCTTTCTTAGCCCACTCTCTTTCCTACTTATGCGGCTCATTAGATTTAAGAAATCACTTTACTTCCTCTGTGAACATTTTCACTAACTCTCTATACTGTTAATAACCTCTAAATCATATCTCAACACCCTTTATATATTCCATTCAAAATAGTCGCTGGCCCGTACAAAGCTTTCTCTGAATCTTGAGATCCTTGCAAATTCTTTATAGAACGACATCTTATTTTCTCTCTGGGTGTAACACTTAGTCCATCTAATTCCATCCTCAATAAGTAACTCACCTCGTTCCCAGTATTGTAGCTACCAATGATGTTCCATTGTATTGCGGTTTGAGAGCTATTATGTTAAACATGCCTAGTTTGTAACAAGTGGCCATCCTCTCTTACTACCTCCGCAATATATTTCGAACATTTCCCGTGTCCTTTGGGTAGGTTGTGTTGTTTTTCCCCTTTTGATCACCCTCTTGGTCTAGCCGAGATACTAGTACTATATTCTATTTGTGACTGAGACATTTGTTCCTATCCTATTTTATCTATAACGCATAGTTGATACCCTTACTATGTCACACACCTGTCTATCTCCCATGAACTCATGGTATCGTTGTAATTTATTTATTGAGTTAACCACACCACCACATCATCACCAATAGTCTCACTTTCCATTGTAATATGGATACATGAACTCCTTTTACATATCTTAATTAATATTTAGTGTCACCCAAGTCAACTACATTATGGTTGGTTCTTTATTCCTTATATTAACACTTGTGCTCTAGGTGAGTCCACGAGCCTAGTACGAATTATTTGGCGATAACTATGACCACCTCAATTTATAGATCTTTTCCAATCCTTCTTGCCCCATTATTCCTAGTTAGTGAATAGTTCGGCACTCTTCCATATGTTAGATGGTCCTTTTCCTGAGTTGTGAATTCATCGTGCTAGCCTCTCGATACTTGTTAGGATATCCGCGAGAAAGTGTGTCCTTCCATGTATCACTTAACACTTCCTTTCTTGTAAGAATATTAAGAGGCTCTCTATCGAGTCCAAATGTACTCTTGGATTATTATATCATCACATCTATGTCTCCCACCCGTTCCATCTTTCTTAGTGTCTTGGCACTTTAGCTAAATCACAAATTCATAATGAACTCATTCTGAACACCCACAAGCCTTTCTAATCTACACTATAGTAATATTTTGGGTTCCATTGTCCTTGACACTCGAACAACTATAAAACCCTATTGCAGACTACACTTATCCCTTTCTTTCTCCCTTAGTTTCTATGATCGTTGAACATGTCATGTACATTTTCATGTATGGAGAATTTACCTTATTTAACATTCCACATTCTTGG
Source organism: Nicotiana otophora (assembly GCA_000715115.1). Lineage (NCBI taxonomy): Eukaryota > Viridiplantae > Streptophyta > Magnoliopsida > Solanales > Solanaceae > Nicotiana > Nicotiana otophora. The sequence goes on from AWOL01S0052658.1 coordinate 48,079, forward strand.
GTGGACTAGTGGTCTATCATTAGCATATCTCTTCAGAGCATCACATTAACCCTTAGCACTTTTCTAGACTATGCATGTCTTCACTAAAATATTCAAACATCATAGCTACATGGTATCACTCTTATTTGGTTTGACTTAAGTAGCCTTACTATGGCCCTTCCTTCCCCACTTGGAGTAAATGTTCCGAATTCCAACATCGGTCTTGAACTTATCAACTCGAGGGACATATCTTTCGTATATATAGTCCTCTTGTATAGGATTGAATATTAGGGAGGGTTAAGTTGCCAAGGTGGTAACCTCATAATTACTCAACCTCTTTTTCAACCTCATAGACTTGGGGCCCAAATTCCTCATGTCAATATCTATTAGGAGTGTAACACAACTTCGTACATTTCTGGGACCCTAATAACATTCATAGTGCAAGGATCTTCTCATTTCGAGTTCAATTGACTCTCCTTATACTCAAAGGGACATCTTATGACATATACTTGGATGTTCTTAGTCTTTTCTTAGACTTGTCATTACAAAACAAGGCACATGTTTGCATAAAGAACTCATCATTATCCTTTTCATAACTTCTTGTCTCTTGTGAGAGACCTATATTGTCACGACCCAAAACCCACTATCATGATGGCGCCCAACAATACTATTAGGTAAGCCAATGGTGAACCATCTACATACCTATTCATTATATTACTTGTGAAATCATAAATTTTATTAAATAAAGAATTTAATGCATTAATAATCATGGATACATGCAATTTTAGTAAGATATAAAATAAAAGGTGACAATATTAATAAAAAACTATTAACATCTACTAGAATATCTCAAAATCCGGTGTCACAAGTACATGAGGATCGACTAGAAAGTAAAATAATAATACAATATCTGTCTAGAATGTATAATAGACAGGATAACATAAATGAACATGATGGAGACTTCGTGTGCTGCGGATCGTATCATGGGATGCAACTCACCTTAAAGTCCCCTTAATAGTTGTGCCCTTGCGCCCAAATGAACATCAGAAATATACCCGCACAATAAGTGCAGAAGTGTAGCATGAGTACGTAAATCAACGCGTACGCAGTAAATATCTAGCCTAACCGCGAAAGAGTAGTGACGAGGGGTCGACATTGACACTTACTAGTGGTCCAATAAATTAAATATAATAAAGTAGACAAGTATGAAATATAGTAAGTAAACAGTGAGAACATATATAGCAAAATAATACGGTCTACGACTGAACAGTGAACACAAAGTCCTCAAATACCGGTTACCTCCTCAAATGGAATACGTAATGGTTAACACAAAATCAATGGTCATGTCTCGAGTCGATAAACCTCATGAGTACAAGGACTCCTTATCAAGTATTTCGCATGATTCTACCGAGGTGAGCGGCCCGATCCCATAAGCGTAAAGGCACAAATTCCTGCCATGGCGCACGGGCCGATCCCATAATCCTGTACACTACCGAGGGTCGACCAACACGAATCATAGATGCATCTCATAATACTGCCGAGGCGAACGACCCGCTCCTATAATGATACTGTTGAGGCAATCAGCCCGATCCTATAGGAATAGTGAAGACTTGACGGGTCACTAGCCCCACTCACGAATATATGTGTGAGTTGTGAAATATAAGAAAACTTCCGGACAAATACATACAACACAAGAGAAATCTGTAACAGGAAGTGAAATCTCTACTGCTAATCAAATAGCTATCCACATATCAAGAATCAGAACTCCGATACTTCATGCAAGTCAAGTCTCTGGTAAAAGGTATATTAAAGCAACTAAATAGGCAAGAATAACTTAATTATTATAATTAAAACATGGCGTGAGTCTAAGTCTACCCTAACCTAATCATGAATTCTAGGATATGTACACACACTCATCACCTCATACGTGCGTAGCCCCCACAACATGAATCACATATCAAATATAATGCCTACAGGGTACATTTCCCCCTCACAAGGTTAGACAGGAGACTTACCTCGCTCTGAAGTTCCATAACCAACTCCAACAACTCTTTAACACGTCAAAATGATTTCCATCGATCTGAAACTAGTCAAACAACATGCAAACTAATAAAAATATACCCCAACACTCATAATTAGTCAATTCATAACAATTCCCAACTCCGCTCGAAAAGTTAACAAAATCAATCCACGAGACCACGTGCCCGTATTCCAAACATAGCAAAAATAAATATTAACCATAACTTATATAGTTTATATCAAGAAAATCATCCAGTTTCATCCATGAATTGACTCTCAAATCAAGGATTTGTCATTTCTTAACTTTGGGGCTCAAAATCTTAATTTCTACAATCCAAACACAGATAAAAATAATAAAAGACGAATATAATGATGGTAAAACATCAAAATAAAGATTATATATTTACCTCCTTTTTGAGACGAGAACAACGCCACAAAAATCACCTCAAACTGAGCTCTAGAACTTAAGATATGCTCAAAATACTAAAATGCTCGGTCTACCCATTTAAAACACTGCCTAGGTGATTTTTGTTCATCGCCTTCGCGGGACACCTGCGCGTTCGCGAAGCGCAAATATTTGCGTTGTCCGGTCAACCCAAAATTCCTTCTTCATGCTCGCGGGACCACTCTCGCGTTCACGAAGAACAAAAGTTCGCACCAGAAACCAACAATCTTTCCTGGCACGAAAATGTGCATAACTCTCTCATACGACTTCCGAATTCGATGATTCTTATTGTTATGGTTCCGTAATTATGATATGGATCTAATGGTCCAATCGAATCACAAATCAAAGGTTGTTTTCTCAATAGGGTACCCTTTATGCCCAAAACACCGACCCCAAAACATCAAATAAGAGCGTGACACAACCCAAACCCATCCAAAACACACCCGAGGCCCCTAGGACCCCGTTTAATCACACCAACCAATCCCAAAACATACCACAAACCTATTTGAGGCCTAAAATCACATCATACAACATCAAAACTATGAAACGCACATCAATTCAAGCTGAATGAACTAATGATCATTTAAACTTCTAAAACTCATGCTGAACTATGCCAAATTAAACCGGAATGACCTCAAATTTCGCATGCAAGTCCCAAATGACACAACGGACCTATAACAACTCCTGGAACCACAATCCGTGCTCGATATAAACAAAGTTAACTCTCGGTCAAACCTATCACCCTTCCAAACCTTCAGTTTTCCAACTTTCGCCAAAAAGTATCAAATCAACCTACGGACCTCCAAATCGAAATCCGGACATATGCCTAAGTCCAAAATCACCATCCGGGCCTAATAGAACCATCAAAACTCCGATCTGAGGTCGTTTACTCAAAAGTCAAACCTTGGTCAACTTTTTTAACTTAAAGCTTCCGAATTAAGAAATACTCTTTTAAATCAACTCTAAACTTCTCGGAAATCGAAACCAACCACGCATGCAACCCATAATACATGAAGGGAAGCTACTCATAGTCTCAAACCGCCGAACGACATGCTAGAGCCCAAAATGACCGGTCGGGTCGTTATATTCTCCCCTACTTAAATATACGTTCGTCCTCGAACATGCCAAGAACTGTTTCCGAGTTGCCCAAAATCATAGTTTAACACCTCGTGAACCTACCCGTGCCACCACAAACCATATGAGCACATTAGCTCAAGACACAAATGAGGTCTTTCCTGCTATTTTAGCCTACAAGCCTTAGTACAAAATTCCAACATCCGGAATTCTCTTCCAGGTCTGATTCTAACATACGAACACCGCCTCAATCTCAACACGCTGTACCAAAATATGATCATGCACCCATGCTGAAATCACACAATGCACCGCATAATTCGTATGCCCATAATAATATCCTCCAACCACAATAGCTGCAAATTCATGAATCTGATTCCTGTAGTATACCTCATAACACATATAAGTCCAGTTCCGACCCTTGCAATACTGTAATGATGAAAGGGATGTGTAGAAGCTCATAACCACCTGCCAAATCAATAACTCATCGAGTCTCTCTGCTTGACAAGAATCATTGCCTCATTTTGAACTAATTAGTAATATATTCCCTCTAATATACATTATACAAATCTGATTGCACTAATTACACGTCCAACAACTCGTCTCACCTAGTACAAGCTACTCTAGCAATAAGCCACCTCAAAAACCATCTACAATCTCATATAATGCAATCAATGCGCAAACAAGATAAAACTCGAATGTGACCCATAAGGAAGGAAGAACTCTGGCAAAGAACTACCTAGCCCGCATAATATTCAAATCAACCAGGCAAATGCTATGAACCTATCTCAAGGGTAAGAAACAAACACACGAAATGGTATAAGGAACCATACCAACATGATACCACTACAACACTCAACTCGATCCGAACATCATACCGTAACGGCGTGCCACCCGGTCCACATCTAACAATCAATAAGAAAATACCCGTCAAGCCATACTGCTCATACCCACGAAATGCTCGAATATAGACAACAACATGCCAAGTGCATATATACAGCTCTGGGGAGACGGATAGCGTCATGCGCTACAAAAGCAAAGGACAACTAAGGTGCATCAAACCACCAACATTCCGAGAGCTATCTCGCTCATAGAATACCACAACTACATAGGGTCACAACACATGTGTGAATAATGAAGCCGCCTTACAACCCTCATGACATGAAAGAGTAGAACCCAAAATAGACGAAGGCAGGAATATCATCCATTGCCCCCGAAAGCCCATCCATAAGCGATGATATGCCGAATAAGAACATCTAATTTAGTGTAGAATATGCTAACACATTAGGCCTACCAATGGAACTCAAGTAGATTTTGATTATCCCAAAATAGGTCAATGACCATCCAAAGATCCACAATGAACCTATCCATGACACATACGATCTACCGCCCAATCCGAAACAACTTCCATAGTCCGTAACCAAGGGAATAGAGAGTCTCACAAACATAAACTCTCCCATCAGTGACAGTACAAGAATCTCCATACCCTATTTCAATCTCTAACACTTAAATAACTTACATGTCACACTATATGATCATCCCGTGGGAGATACTCCTACAACCTTCTGCACCGAGTAGCAAAATCTGCACATTCATGGCTACCAACCATACTATTTATGTAATGCAATTCAAGAATCCGTGATCCAATAGACAATGCCTCTTTTACGGAAGACCATTCTCGGGCGACACAAAAATAGCGCCAGCATACTCTGAACACCTGAGATCTCTCCCGAACTCTTCCGAGCTCATGACATTCCTATCAAAACTATATTGCAACATTGATCCTCAAGTTCCAATTCTATACTGCTCAGTGCATCTATCATGTTTCTATGGAAAAGTACAAGAATCTCATCATAACTCCTGAACCACCAGTAGAATAAACACTTCCCAACTAGAAACCTTTCACTTAACTCATCTTAGAAGAAGAACAATAACACACAACTAACTTCCCATAATTGTAGAAAATGCAAACCTTTAGCCGTGTTCTATACCTCCATGATTCTTCCGGGACCCATTTGCACATAACAAAACCATCAGAATCAATTACCTCAAAATCAATCAGATTATGGAGGTTGTCGAGCCCGCACGTTCAGCCACGAATCACCTGTATAGCCTTACCACCCCAAAGGAACTGATCCCTTCCTTAGCCATTCCGATCCAAACCACTACTACACTAATTCAGCCTCTTCCAATTTACTATTGACTTGCCTTCGAAATAATACCTTTATTCAAACACATAACAGACCTCAATCAATACTCATCCCGAGTGACCCAAATCATGAAACCACGTCGTCTCAACATCCATAAGCCATTTTATACCCCCTTATGCACTCAATAGTATCTCCAACTGATACACCTGCACTGATTAGATCTTCTACGAATCTGAAGTTGTTTCTCCCATTTCTCTAACACTACACCACAGACCCAATGATAACATAGAATACTCTAAGTACCCTTCACACTCTACTGCAAAAACTAATCTTCAGCCACATAACGAACCCAAAAAACCTTAAGTACCACACCTTAAATCTTGAATCCACTAGGAACATTATTCAGAGTAGCCCACACTAATCCAGTCCCGATTATTTAATGAAATAACTAGTGCTCCGTTAGAACATGAGCACTCCAATAAAGCAACCGAATGAATCCTTTCCCTTGTACATCATATCCACCAGAAGTATAAAATCTAAATTATTCCACAACCCTCACATATCAATAAGGTAACATGTTGCACACATCCATCAAATTCATTGCTCGAATTACCCCTCATGATTTCTTCGCTTAGTCATAACTAATCCACCAACATATCGATAACCTGAATCTGCCAAGGTACATAACCATGTGACCCAATCATAAATGGTAGGCTCCCCCACTTAGCTTTAAGATACAGTCACAATGACTCCTCATTCTCTGCTACCATGATCGCGCACCGTTACTCCGCCAAAGTTCTCATAAATTCTTATTGCACTAATCATAATACATCCCGAATTATCAGCCACAATCCCACACTCGAGCTCTTGACAATCGTACCATCTTCTTGAAGCAATCCAAGCTCATAACACAGTACATACACATCATTGGATGGAAGGTAGAGCTATTCATAGGAACTTTACTAGAAATCATGCAACTCCTAACATTCTCACAGGAGATAGCCCACCTGTGTAACCCTATATCAACATCTTCCAATGACATTGCCCTGGTTACGACAACCACAAAATTAGTTAATCCTCCAGAGCCCACACTCACCCACCAGCTATAAGCGCCCGTTCATTTCCATTAAAATTAACTGAAGATCCAAGAATGCGTTCAAAACTCAAATTCATATTGCATTCCAAAATGATAATCAAGCTTTCACATCCCTCTGCATTCCAAGAAAACTCTTCTCGTCACATTCAACATCCTAAGCAATTACTTGATCTCTACTGCTCGTACTTGACTTTCTAACAATTTAACTACTACGAGGCATAACCTTCCATGCCCTTCCTCATCCTTTGCTAATAAAACACCGCCTTAATCATAATCTATCCATGTAGCACCCGAATAATAAATTACCACCAACTCTAAGCCTCCTTCAAGATTATCTTCCTCGAGCTATCTGCACTGGAGACACCGATCCGACCCTACAGTCGCAATACACCATCATCTCCGGTAACTGCTTCTTAGGTACCATTTCACGAGACCTTGCACTGAAGGCAAACAAATGAAGACCAACACACTGACGAGACTTAATGAATTCAAACAAGGACGTCAACACCACATCATAACCAAGGATTCCACCAAATTCGAAAATACCCCATCTCACAACCCCGTCAACCGAAGCCTGAATATCCATAGTCCAATTGCCTCTTCTCCGCTGGGATAGAATGCCAAATCTCTAAACTGTGAACTGAATAATCCTCTTTTTGGGTCATTCACTGCCGAGACACATAAGCAAGTACCCTACTATTCACACTAGCACTACGCGATAACAACGCATGCACATCAAATTCACGATGCAAGGCATCAAAACCATGGGCAACACTAACACTGGGCTGAAATGATATAACACTCCTCTACGAGGAGACGATAATAGCCCGCTTGTATACGCAGGAAATAAACATCATGCACCACATCTGTAACACCACCACAAATCCTCGAAGCCCAATTGATAATAATCGCTCAATATCGTACAAGAATGAGTGGGAAGGAAATGAATACATAAGATTCAATGGAATCAAATCGCACGATGAGGAATCAAGAAAGGAAGTTCTCCTAACAGCCTTGTAGCCTCTAGAAGATAAGTACAGACATCTCTGTACCGATCCGCATGACTCTACTATACTTGCTCATGACTCGTGAGACCTAATTGTGACGGTGTCACAATTACATGAGCAGCTACCGGGAAGTACAATAATAATACAACATCTATCTAAACTGTATAATAGAAAGAATAACATAAATGAACATGATGGAGACTCCGTGTACTGTGGATCGTATCATGGGATGCAACTTACCTTAAAATCCCCTCAATAGTTATGCCCTTGCGCCCAAATGAACATTAGATATATACCTGCACAATAAGTGTAGAAGTGTAGCATGAGTGCGTAAATCAACGCATACCCAGTAAGTATCTAGTCTAACCACGAAGGAGTAGTGATGAGGGTTGACATTGACACTTACCAATGGTCCAATAAATCAAATATAATAAAGTAGACAAGTATCAAATATGGTAAGAAACAATGAGAACATATATTGACAAATAATACGGTCTATGATTGAACAACGAACACAAAGTCCTCAAATACCGGATACCTCCTCAAACGGAATACGTAATGGTCAACACAAAAATAATGGTCACAACTCGAGTCGAGAAAACTCATAAGTACGCGTACTCCTTATCAAGTATTTTGCATGATTCTGCCGAGGCAAGCGGCTCTATCCTATAAGAGTAAAGGCACAGATTCCTGCCGTGGCATATGGCCTGATCCCATAATAGTACGGCTTAGGGGTTCAGCCCAATCCCATAATCGTGTATACTACTGAGGGGTCGGAACGAACCATAGATGCATCTCATAATACTGCTGAGGCAAATGGCCCCATCCTACAGGAATAGTGAATACTGAACGGGTCACTGGCCCCATCATGAATATACGCGTGAGTTGTAAAATTTAAGAAAACTTTCGGGCAACTACATACAACACGTGAGAAACCCGTAATAGGAAGTCAAATTTCTACTTCTAATCAAATAGCTCTCCATATGTCACGAATCGTAAATCAGATACTTTACGCAAGTATAGTCTCAGGCAAAAAGGTATATTAAAATAGCTAAACATGCAAGAATAACTCAATTATTATAATTAAAACATGGCGTAAATCTTTGTCTACCCGAACCTAATCATGAATTCTAGCATACGCACGAACACTCATCACCTCATAAGTGCGTAGCCCCCTCAACATGTAGCACATATTAAATATAACGCCTACAGGGTAAATTTTCCCCTCACAAGGTTAAACAGGAGACTTACCTTGCTCCGAAGTTTCATAACCAGCTCCAACGCCTTTCTAACACCCCAAACCGATGCCAATCAATACAAAACTAGTCAAACAATATGCAAACTAATGAAAATATACCCAAACACTCGCAAATAGTCAATTTATAACAATTTCCAACTCCATTAGAAAGTCAACAAAGTCAAACTCGGGGACCATGTGCCCGGATTCAAAAAATTGTCAAAAATAAATATTACCCATAACTTTTATAGTCTATATCTAGAAAATCATCAAATTTCGTCCATGAATTGACCTTCAAATTAAGGATTTATCATTTCTCAACTTTGGGGCTCAAAATCTTAATTTCTACAATTCAAACACGGATAAAAATAATAATAAAAGAAAATAATCATGGTAAAATATAAAAATTAAGGTTATATATTAACCCCTTGTTGAGACGAGAACAACGCTGTGAAAATCACCTCAAACGGAGCTCTAGAACTTAAGATATGCTCAAAATACTAAAATGCTCGGTCTGCCCATTTAAAACATTACCCAGGTGATTTTTGTTCTTTGCCTTCGCGGGACACATTCGCATTCAGAAGAGCAAATTCTTACTTTGTCTGGTCAACCCAGAATTCTTTCTTCATGTTCGCAGGACCACTCTCGCGTTCGCGAAGAACAAAAGTTCGCACCATAATCCAGCAATCTTTTCCGACACGGAAATGTGCATAACTCTCTCATACGACTTTAGAATTTGATGATTCTTATTGTAATGGTTTCGTAATTATGATACCAATCTAATGGTCCAATATTATCACAAATCAAAGGTCGTTTTCTTAATATGGTACCCTTTATGCCCAAAAAGACGACGTTGAAACATCAAATAAGAGCGCGACACATCCCAAGCCCATCCGAAACACACCCGAGCCCCCCCGGGACCTCGTCTAATCATATCAACAAGTTCTAAAACATAACACGAACCTGTTTGAGGCCTCAAATCACACAAAACAATATCAAAACTATTAAGCGCACATCAATTCTAGCCTAATGAACTAATGAACTTTTAAACTTCTAAAACTCATGTCGAACCATGCCAAATAAACCCGGAATGACCTCAAATTTTGGATGCTAGTCTCAAATGACACAACGGACCTATACCAACTCCTGAAACAACAAACCGAATATGATATAAACAAAGTCAACTCTTGGTCAAACCTATCAACCTTCCAAACCTTCATTCTTCCAACATTCGCCAAAAAGAATAAAATCAACCTACCGACCGCCAAATCCTAATCTGGACATACGCCTAAGTCCAAAATCACCATCCGAATCTAACAAAACCATCAAAACTCCGATCTGAGGTCGTTTACTCAAAAGTCAAACCTTGCTCAACTCTTTCAACTTAAAGCTTCCTAATTGAGAATTATTCTTCCAAATCAACTCTGAACTTCTCGAGCATGAAAACCAACCATGCGTGCAAGCCATAATACATGAAATGAATCTACTCGAGTTGTCCAACCATTGAACGACATGCTAGAGCTCAAAACGACCGCTCGGGTCGTTACATATACTATATAATTACCATCCAGGTCATGCCTTTCATATATCACATGCCTAAGTAACCCAATTTCTTTTACTTATTAGGATCATATACATGGTTCTCACATCTTAGGACCCTAGGTTTCTTATTTGTCATGTCAATATCTCTTTGGAGGTGGGTAATCACGTCTAACACTTATCTCATATATATATATATATATATATATATATATATATAGAGTATGCTTCGAGTACTATAAACTTATCTTATATGTCCATACCATTTATTAAACCTACTATATGTGCCATTTCCTTAATATTCATGCTTGTATCCATTTGTCATGCCATGTGATAATATTCCTTTCATGTCACGCCTCAAACCCGGGGAGGCGTGGCCGGCACCCGGTGCCATATTTGGCCCGAGCATACCACTCTATAACTGTGAACTCTAGAGGGGTATCCCTCAACTAGGATGATGAGGCATACCTTACAAATCAAGGTCGACGAGGCCACCATGAATGTCTACAGCTAGAAATACCAAACTAACACGTGCACACGGCTAGCAAGGCCACAATACGATATACAAAATATAAATGACTCGTCTATAAGCCTCTAGAGATAGCTGAGCTATATTATGGTCGGGACAGGGCCTCGATCTATCCATCAAACCAGTATATATAAAATGGACTCCAAGGTCTAGACTTGGTAACCCCGAGGAAGTGGAGCTTACCAACCAAGCTGATGTTTGACTCTGTCTACTAGGAAGGTATATCCAGTTGTCTATCAGGACCTGCATGCATGAAATGCAGTGTCCCCGACAAAAGGGACGTCAGTACGAAATAATGTACCGAGTATGTAAGGCACCAGAATAACTGAAAGCTGAAACTGAACTGATATTATAATAACTGAAAGTAACTAGGAGTCAAAGAGAATCTGAAGATATGCTTATTTGCTGATACTGACTCGACTCTCTCAATATATAAGTAAAATAGTTGTCTGGCCCTATAAGGCTCGGTATGTGTAACTGCTCTGCCGTAGTAGGCTCACTCATAGGCGCTCGGCCATACTAGGCTCTGTATCTCGGCCATTCTAGGCTCGCTCATAGGCGCTTGGACACAGTAGGCTCGGTATATAACTTACCCTCTCATTAGAGGTTGCCCAATAGAGGCATGCCCGCCGATTATAGCTCGATGGTGGTGAAAATACTATAATAATGTTTATATATATATATATATATATATATATATATATAGACCCTCTACTCTCTTGACTGGAAGAAGACAATACTTAACTGGATATAAAGTCCCGATAAGGGAGAATACTATAACTTATAAGACTAGGACAATGTACATAAATTAAGGAATATGAACTTCTCTTTGTGTCTCGTTATCAAACACATGTAGTTACGGGATCATGCCAAAATGAAGGAAAGGTTTATCCTTAACATACCTTAACTCCGTTGAGTCCTTAATACCTTCCAAGAAATTCTTCAAACAACTCAACTCAATCTACAATAGCATAACAGGATTCAAAATCAGTGTTGAGTAAAGGCTACGTCCGCAACTTAAACTAGTAGCTCGTTTATGTAAATTTGGGGAGCATCTCCCCTATAACAAGGGCCTCCTCCAATACCACATACCAACAACAACAACCAGAGAAATTCAGTAAGAACAACATCAATAATATTGTACAAAATATTTTATTAACAAGTCATCAACATATGACGACGAGCGGCAAGCTCGGATTGAATCCCTTTAGCACCCTTCAACCCCAATATCATTAATTCTTGAGCTTAGTAATATATCCAGTATAATAACCAATACCATTTAAACAAATTCCAACCTTGTACTCAATTTTGAAGTTACCCGAAATAGCCCAACACAAGATAATATCACTGTCGACAACTTCCAAGTCCTTTATAGCTATTTCCTTTTCTAGTTACCAATTTCCTCAACAAGATTGAAATGTAAACCAACATAATCATACTAACAATATCATAACCAACTTATTTTCCATAATTTCAATCCACTTAAAGTTCATAAGAGCAACTTTCAAATCAATCAATTAAGAACAACAACATCTCAAGCTAATCCAAGTATTTCCTTGTAGTTTATCATCCTAACAGCTTAACCAACATACAAGCAAGATTAAGCACAATTTGTAAGCTGTTATACTCACCTCAGACAGTAGCAACAATTTGAAATTTCAGCCAAACACAACCCACAATTGTCTTCAATGACAACACAACTTCAAAGAGGTGTTGTTCTTCACTAGAACTAATTTTTGATGTTAAAAATGCAAATATCTCTCTACTACGATATTGTATCGATGAATGGTTTAATGAGTTGGAAACTAGACTCGTAGACCTTTAATTTAGTAGGTAGATCACCTCGTAATTCCTAGAATATTGGGATAAAAGCTCAGCTACATGTGACCTAATGTTCAGCACATTTCGAATGTAACTTGTTATGACCTTTGCCAACTTTTGTTCCACAACTCGCTTGACTTAAAAATATAATACATGACTATCATATGACTAAGATAAATCATAAAATAACCTCATTATTATGTTAAGCGCCCTAGTCTCACCCCAAAAATAATACATGACTTTCCCCGCTTGTCGACTTTTAACGAAACTTATTTTCTTCAATTCGTTTAGCTTCTAAGCCTTCCAAAACTCTTGGTACTTGTTATTCATAATCTTAAATATTTGTAACATTTAAGGTAACACAATTAACTTACTTTATATACTTTTTAAGACAATCTCATTTCTGAGCTTACATCACTTGACTTACGACATACTCTCACATACGAAAACATGGGGTGTATCATCATTCCCCCGTTTGGAACATTCTTCCTCGAATATTGACTGATGCACTTATCAGTCTCATTACCTATATCTCTTACAAATACTTTTATACATGCTCTATTAATAAATCTAAAGGTAAGGGCATTCTCCCCTTTAGGCCTCTTTCTTACACCATGACTTGTGGTCGGAATTCTTCCAATCTTGTAACTGTTGCTACCTTATGTCATCCAACCTGTATGACTCTTTCCTTTTATATGTGCCTATGCGACTCTTTTCTCCTTTTTCCTCCAGAATTTAGCCAATCTCTAGGCCTCACTATGTGAACATATACAGAACTATGACAAGCTATCCCTCTGGGCATCTATTGGTGTACTGAAGTTCTTCGCTCAGTACTTTGTTGAACTTATGAATATTGATATACATTGCTTTATACCCTTGGTTATCTATTCTTATGGATTTAATACATTTAGGTAGGTCATACTATACCATAACTATTACTTTGGGTTATTATTACCTAGGTCTGCTACCTAACTCCAGGTTACTCTCTCACTGCTTATCCCATATGTATAAATCTAAGTCCTTTAATGCTTCCTTATTATTGTTTATCTAAAGAATGGTGATGACTTCCAAATCCACTACTAAAAAGTAAATGGACACGGTCGCATGCAATATAATTTACCCAATTATGAGTCAGGGTCGAATCCCACAGAGAACAATATATAGGGTATTAGGCATGTAAGAGAATTATAACTTATTATGCTAAGCCAAACACTTAGAAAGGTTTTGAAAACATATTTATAACTAATTGCGAAAATATAAAGTAACCTAGAAAGAAAGTAAACTGATCAATGGCTTCAAGCACGGATGCATTGGGAATTACACTGAAGTAACGATCCAATATATTTCGGGATTTTACAAATATGAGCGAGTTTATTATTAATTAGCCTCGGGTAATAATTCTATATTAGCTTCTTCCGAAGACTAACAAGACTTCCTAATTGAGTTATCCCTAAAATAATTAAGAGATTAAGTACACCCGAATATGGATACAAGTAGTCCAATCCTATCCCTAGGTAAAAGCTTTAAAGCGAGCGTTAATGCCTCAAGTTTTTGTTAATTAATCTTTCCAAACCCCGAATTATTTTTCCCAGAATTTATTCGATGGGCGAGTCCTAGGGTTATATAATCTCTTTGGAAACATTAAATAACAAGAATAATTAAAGAAATAATAACTCACATCATAATAAATAAATATCGTTCAATACATAAGCACAACAAGATATTTAATCCACACTTTAAATATGAATATTCCCATAAACAAGATTCAAGTGCTGGAAAAATTACTACACACTTAGATATTTAATACAAAGCAAGAAAATGAAGAATTGATCATAAATGGGTAAGAAATTCTCAACCAAAACCTCCAAATCTTCAAGACCCAAGCGTGTGTGCAAGAACCCTAGCTCCAAAAATGCCAAGGAGGCTGACAAAAGCTGCCAAAGCTACCCCCAAATGCCAAAGATATGTTTCCAATAAGCTAGGTTGTGTATTTGTGGTTTTGGAATGAAGAAAATGTGAAATGGTAGAAGTGCCCAGGTCTGAAACCCGTTGACCGCACCTATAGAAGCATCATCGTAGCTGCGGTTTTGCATATGCGGATGCCAACTCACAGAAGAGACATTTTGGTGGAAAATATTAAATTCGCAGAAGCGGACTCTACGCAGAGAAGTGCAATTGCTGATGCAGACATAGGACGCAGAAGCGTTACTGCAGAAATGATTCTCCATTCGCAGGTGCGATTTCTGCCTCGCGTGCCTTATTCCGCACTTGCAGACCATTTCTCGCAGATGTGAGACCTCAGATGTGGACTGTTCTTGCACTCTTTTTGCACGATTCCACTTTATTTAATTTCAATTCTCTTCGAGACTTTATTTGCCTGAAAATCTAGTAATGCATACCATAAATCACCTCATTTTATAATTAAAGGACACAAAAACTAAAGAAAAGAGTCTAGAATAAATGGTAAAATCACCACTCATCAATAATTTTGATGACGTCCAAATCCACTACTAAAAAGTAAATGGACACGGTCGCATGCAATATAATTTACCCAACTATGAGTCGGGGTCGAATCATACGGAGAACGATATTTAGGCGATTAGGCATGTAAGAGAATTATCACTTATTGTGTTAATCCAAACACTTCGAAAGGTTTTGAAAACATATTTATAACTAATTGCAAAAATATAAACTAACCTAGAAAGCAAGTAAAATGATCAATGGCTTCAAGCACAGATGCATTGGGAATACTCAAGTAACAATCCAATATATTTCACGATTTTACAAATATGAGCAAGTTTAATTAACCCCGGGTAATAATTCTATACTAGTTTCTTCCGAAGACTAACAAGACTTCCTAATTGAATTATCCCTAAAACAATTAAGAGATTAAGCACACCCGAATATGGCTACAAGTAGTTCAATCCTATCCCTAGGTAGAATCTATAAAGTGAAGGTTAATGGCTCAAGTTCTTGTTAATTAATCTTTCCCGACCCCAAATTATTTTTCCTAAAATTAATTCGAAGTGAATGGGCGACTCCTAGGGTTAGCTAATCCCTTTGGAAACATTAAAGAATAAGCATAATTAAAGAAACAATAACTCACTTCATAAAAAATAAAAATCGTTCAATACATAAGCACAACAGGGTATTTAATCCACACTTTAAATATGAATATTCCCATAAACAAGATTTAAATGCTAGAAAAAATACTACACACTTAGATATTCAATACAAAGCAAGAAAATGAAGAATTGAACATAACTGGGTAAGAAATTCTCAACCAGAAGCTCCAAATCTTCAAGACCCAAGTGTGTGTGCAAGAACCCTAGCTCCAAAAATGCCAAAGAGACCGACAAAAGCTGCCCAAGCTGCCCCCAGATGCCAAAGATACCGAAAATGTAAGCTAGGTTGTGTATTAAATGGTTTTGAGTAAAAACATGAAATTCCAGAACTGCCCAGATTTCTGCCAAGATTATGTTCTATGCGATCGCATATAGATAACATTTGCAAAGCTATGCGATCGCGTGGATACAGACGCGTTCGCATAGAACATTTGACCAGTGCTGACAAATTTTACCTTTACGCGATCGCATGACTTCAACCGCGTTCTCATAGCTTCTTTCTCCTAGCCTTATGAGGTTGCATGTAGCCTTCCGCGATCGCATAGCTTCTTTTTCCTGGACTTCCGTGGTCGCATGGCTGCTTCCGCGATCGCATAGAACAATAACTGGCAGTATTCTATTTTTCCCAATTTAACACATTTTGACTTGCTTTCTTCCGTATCTTCTCCAAATCATATGATACTTGAAATATGCTAATAATCCTCAATAATGCCTTAGTTTCTCCGCAAAATCATGCAAAAGTCTAAGTATCAAGAAGAGGTAAGTTGGTAAAATACCAACTTATCAAATGGCATCATAATCTCCTCTCATACTTTGGAATTTTTATCCATTTATTGTTGATTCACCTTAATGTTGATCTATAATCTACCACTGATAACTTAAAAAAACTTGCGTAATACATTGTCACTAGGGTTCACGTCTCATTGCGGAACATCTAATGTTATTTGAGTATCTTGTACTTTATTTTTCTTCACCTTACTTACCTTTAAATCTCACATCGTACCTACTGTCTCTTTCATAACCTCCCTTCCACATTCACATCCACACCTTAAAGCTATACGATAATACTTGCACCTCTGGTGCATACACAATTCGGTGGGAGTTTCATACTGACTTCTTATAAGGTTGGTACTCTTCTAACTGGCTTTATCGTAGATCCATTATAGAATATGGCCATTGTACTATATCTCTTGTACCTCTCACATTGAGAGTGATTCTGCAATGTTCTGAATCATGATTTCTATAATTATCTGGATCTAATAATCAGACTCTTGATTTACTTAGCTGATGCAACTCATTAGTTTCCTCTTCTCTCTCAGCCTTTAAATAGTCTTAAGCTATCTTCTGATCTACAGCTCAGGGTATTAGTTATTACTTTAGCCTTTCGTGGATGCTATGGAACATCCATGGTATAATCCTCTAACAATTCAAGCCTTTATCTGTGATGCGAACTCAATTCTTTCTTTTAACTTATACCAGAGTCTCATATAGCTGTTTGAATGTCAACATATAAGATGCATGGATAATGCTCTGAAATCTTAAGTGCGTTCAGAATGTAACTAACTCTGGTTCATAGATCAAATAATTCCTTTCGTGCCATCTCGGTTGTCTTTAAACATAATCAATTACTTTTCCTGGACGTTCTTCCACTTGCTGCATAAATACGCGGCTTATCTTAGTGCTCACACATATTGGAATTTCGTGCAACTCATATGATCTCTAAAATTACTTTTGATTTGATTTTTTTTTCTTCTCGTTCATTAGCCATGATAGGTGTCCCTTTCTTATGGAGTGCATACAATGTTGTAGTGAGACTGTTGTTACAAGATCATTTCTTTTTCTAGTTACTATGCTTTGGTTGAAGCCTTCTTTCTTATTTCCTCAGCTAGTCTTTCATTGTAGTACTTAAGGAAGACCCTTTGACTATTGTAAAGCTGCGAGCTTATTACATCATATACCCGACAGAAGTTTCGATGTTCTTAGTCTCCTATAATTATTCTTAGTTACTTACCTCAGTGCCCTTGTGCTTGTAGGGTTACTTCCGAACTCAAAGTTTGATTGTCTTCCCTATGGAACTCCTTTTTTATATACGTAACACTTATATAGTACCATTAACTACCACAACTCTTATCTGAATACTTCTCAATGATTACGATCTCATATCTACGAGACTGAATTACCTATGCTGGGGTTCACTATGTTTATCTTGCATGATCAACTGATTTATCTGTGACCTCTTGTTTAGCCATAACTAGGCTCTTCCTCAATCAACTACTAACTACTCGTTGGTCCATTCTCACATCTATATCCTGTGTACTCTCTCTTAAGTTATGTCCTTTGTCTTAAGTTACCACTCGCACTAACTCGTTATGTATCCATTCACACTTATTTATCAATAACATCCTGGACAGGAACCCTTAATGCCTCTCCTCGATGTCTTGCTTGCATAATGTTTTGGGATCCTAACATATCTGTAGGATTTGAATAAGCGCAGTCTCATCCCTTTCATATTTTTGTCGCATTATTCCTTTACCATTCCATAGTTACCTGAACCACTTAACTCCGACTTAATAACATTTAATACAATTTTTCCCTTTTTAGGGGAGTAATAGCATTTAATACTCTGGAGTTTTACATGTAGATAATTTACCACTTCATCTTTAGCGTCTTTCCATATTTTCTTAATGACCCTTACTCGCCTTGTATTAACCCTTCTTGTACCAGGGATAATTGAATTTCTTACCCTCGAGGGTGACGCCTAGTGTAACTAGCGCACTTAGTCCCTTAAGCTTAACTTCGCTTATAGTGCTTGATTTAGGGAAGCGTCTTCCTGAATGACCTTTAAAGGAAATACTTCTGTCATCCATTCTATTATTTACGGAACGCGGTCTCTAAAATTCCCACGATATCGACTATTATCAAATCGTCTAGTCCCTAATTCATGTTCGATATTATATTGTTTATTAGCTGATGCTAATCTTTATTACTCCGGGGGCCTAACTTAGCCTTCTAGTAATCGCACTGTAGTCACCAACTCTTTTCTCGAAGTGATGGTATGACTTTATGGCTTATACGGTTTTATTGTCTCAAGGTCCGTCATCTCTTTTGTTTTCCTTTACTTGACTATAGGCTCTATCATCCAGTCATATTTTAATTTACCATTATCACCCATTTATCACATCTTACTCATAATGCTTCATTTACTCACTTCTTATTCTCCTGCTAGCATTTCTGCCTATTACTTTATTCTGAAAACTTCAACAAAACATTCTTTCACCCTTTTCTTTTGCTCCCCTTGATCCATCCACTGGCTCTTCGAGTCGCCTAACATCCCCACTTTACTAGGAACAGGAGCCATACTAAAGTAAATATTTATCCCTTCTAGGATTCTGGTGCCTATTTTCTAAAATTTCTGAACATTCTAGTATTCATATATGACTGTACTATTCAGAGTGCACCACATGGGTGTCTCACAAGGTAAACTATTATCACGTTTACAATATCCTTCGAAAATGTCATCTAACGCTAACAATCCATCCACCATTTTGGGTTACTCTAACCCCAGTTGCATCTTGATATCCCATCCTTCTCTTAAACTATATATGCTAGCTCCCATAGGGCATAGTTGAGATAGATGTGACCAATTGTACATACCTCTGCTATTGTTCAAGGTAACTTAGAATGCTTATATTTCTCTGCTTGAATTGTAAATTCTAATAATCTCCACTAACTGGGTACCTCGTATCCTCCTTCACCTTACTTCTACTAATTGTTGAAACTTATACTTTTACCTTCTCATACTCCCATGGCCTCCTATTCACGAGGTGTGTTTGATATTCCCATCTTAGGGTCTTCACCTAGAAATTTGAAAATTTGGTATGCACAATCTGATAGGGCCTCAAATAGAGCCACGTCATCAAGAACTCTCTCTCTATTAGTGCACTTACATATTGTTGTATTAGCCCTCTGGCTAGCTATAATTATTTCTAATTTCCAGCATATCTATAATTAGCAAACATAAGTCTTAGCTCGAACTCTTATGACTCAGCTCTATAACATGATTTGGATTTGAAAGAAGGGTAACAGACTCCTAAATGCCTTGTAGCTTCCTGTTTATATAATGAGGTGCACAACACATCTTTAAATGAGGCTCTACTAGACTCGGCTTGTAGACTCCCTAGGATAGAACTGCTCTAATACCAAGTTTGTCACGCCCCAAACCTGGGGAGGTGTGGCCGGCACCCGGTGCCATATTTGGCCTGAGCGTACCACTCTATAACTGGGAACTCTAGAGGGGTAAACCTCAACATAGGCCAACAAAGCCTACTATACAAATCAAGACCGACGAGACCACCATGAATGTCTACAACCAGCAATACCAAACTAGCATATACACAGGGATGGCAAGGCCATGATATTGATATACAAATTATACATGACTCGTCTATAAGCCTCTAGAGATAGCTGAATTGTATTATGGTCGGGACAGGGTGTAAGGCCCCATAAAATAATTTCACCTAAAATCTGGGGTTTCATGGTGCCGAGGTAGAGTAATGTGATAGAGGGTTCTCGCTGCGGTATAGACTTTTTGGGTTGAATAGTATGTTGGGTAGTTGAAGGAATAATTTTGCACCATGGCATTTCAGTGGTCCACTATGCAACCGCAAAACCACTTTGTGGGCCGCCGATCGGCCGCAGAGTGAAGCAGAACTTGAGAAAATTTTGAGAACTATTATGCGAACCATTATGCGATCGAATAACCGTTTCGTGGGCCGCACATCCATCGCAGAAGCCATCATGAGAAATTTCGGAAGGAGGTTCCGCAGTCCTTTATGTGATCGCATAATTGTCTACAGATCGCAGACCTGTCGCATACCCACACAGAAATTCCCAGTTCCGGAGGGCCATTATGCGGTTCATTTTACAGACCGCAAAAGTGTTATGCGATCCTTTATGCGACC
Source organism: Nicotiana otophora (assembly GCA_000715115.1). Classification (NCBI taxonomy): domain Eukaryota; kingdom Viridiplantae; phylum Streptophyta; class Magnoliopsida; order Solanales; family Solanaceae; genus Nicotiana; species Nicotiana otophora. The sequence continues at coordinate 69,058 of AWOL01S0052658.1, forward strand.
GCATATCTACATTGAGGCTTCATTTTTTCTAATCTCATGACCCGGCCCTATTTCGATATATAGTTGTTAGAGACCATTTTTAAAGAGAGTTTGATATTTATAGTGAGAGGAAGTGCCATAGAGTGAGTGGGGGTTCCTAAGCTTATTGTTCATCAATTCGTGCCCAAAAGTTGGAGAATTTACAAGGAAGACTCACTAGGTCTTCATCCTAGAGGTAAGATTCTAGTCCCTAGCCTTCAATTTTAGGATTTAACTAAATATAGTTAATGAGAAAAGCAGTTCTTAGGTGTGGGAGTTGTTAATTATGCATGCATGTACTATCAAGGTTTGTGGGAAGATTGTCGAGCTCAATTTGGGTAGTCTTTGGGTAGTGGGATGAAGGAATCCACCATAGGATGACCTTGAAATCATAATGTCCACCTAGTGTTTGATAAAATGCTCAAATCAGTTGGAACCATGAACTCCTTCCTAATTTGTGTTCAATTTTTTTATGTTTCTAAATAGATCGAAGTTGATATGATTTTTGAAATATTGTAGTAAATTAAGGAAGCTCAAAGCGAGGTATGTTGGCTAAACTTCTCTCTTAAAATTGAATCCCACGATGTCCTTGTATGTCCCGAGTTGTTCATTATAACTTGACTATTTCAAGAAAGCTTTCTGTCAAAAGATATATGTTCAATATGTATTCCAAATGCTCTGTTCATATTATGTTACTATTTGAGAATGTGTTCAATGTATGGGTTGCATATCTAAATGTTATGACTTCAAGTCGTGTTTCAAATGAAAGCTATTATGCCACATTGTGTAGAAATCTCATGTCCATAAGACTCTTATTGTCTCACATGCATACTCAAAGTCTTGAATAGAATTGCTTTATTGTTGATGATCTGTGATGATGTTTGAAAGTGAAAGGTTTGAGCATGAAATATGAAATACGGCCAACGTGCCAAGAATGATATTACATTTGGGCCACTAGTGCCAATGAAACTATGAAGCGTGTAAAAAATGTTGAAATGAGTTGTAAATCCTTCAAATAATAAACACTTTGGGAGTATCATTAGTTACTGAGGAAAGGTAGGTTGAAATAGCCTAACCTTGAAACTACACGTGCCAGTGTATGAGTGAATTGTGATTATTCCCATCATTTGGGATGAGATTGATGTGATGAGAATATTCCCCTTTATTGGGATGAGATGATTGCTAGAAAAGGTGATGTCAATCCATACGACATTGTGGTGAGATGGCCTCACCGGTCGGGTCGTGATCGGACGCCATGCTGCACATATGGTGGCGATTGTGCGTGAAATTGTGATTGAGATAATGATTGAAATCGTGATAGTGATTGTGATTTTAGTTGATGTCTTTGGGTGCGGCTAGCCGATCGGGCCGTGATCGGACTCCGTGCTAATATCACGGTGGTATATCGGTGCTAAGATATCCCAACCTAAAATAATGGAAATTTACTTGAAAACTACTCATGCTCCTAACTTGATGTTTTAGTATTATTTGAGGCTTCCATTGATTTTAAAACTGTTCTTCCTTGTATTGTTACCTATTCTAATGAGAGGGGGTTTAGTCATAAATAATAGTACTATTCCATATGTACTAATGTTCGTTTTTGCCGGGGGCGCTACATTTGTAATGGATGCAGGTGGTTCCACAGCAGACAACGTTGATCAGTGATAGCGGTACACCTTCTTCCCAGCTGACTTGGTGAACCCCACTTCATTTCGGGGTCGTGTCTCTTTTGTCCCATTTGTATTATGTTTTGAGGTATAGCCAGAGATTTATTGCTGACACTATCATAGTACTCTTTTGTATCCATTAGAAGCTCTGTAGACATAGTGTGGGTTGTATGTTTGTGTTGGGAAGGTCAAACTAGTAATGTTCTAATTGTACCACTTGTTCCAATTCAAACTATGAAAGTGTATGTATTTTGAAACTTATAAACTTGTAACTAATGATAAGAAATTGGTGTTGTTCACATGAGTGAGTTCAGGTGTAAGGTATTGTGCATGCTTGCTTGGTCGGGTTATCTCGGTTGAGCGCCGGTCGCGCTCCCCGAGGTCGGGGCATAACACAGGCCCTCGACCTATCCATCAAACCAGTATATATAAAATGGACTCCAAGGTCTAGACCTGGTAACCCCGAGGAAGTGGAGCTTACCAACCAAGCTGATGTTTTACTCTGTCTACTGGGAAGGTTTATCCAGCTGTCTATCAGGACCTGCAGGCATGAAATGTGGCATCCCCGACAAAAAGGACGTCAGTATGAAATAATGTACCGAGTATGTAAGGCACCAAAATAACTGAAAGCCGAAACTGAACTGATAATATAATAATTGAAAATACTGTAATATTGTGTGTGTGTGTGTGTATATATATATATATATATATATATATATATACACACACACACACACACACACACCCTCTACTCTCTTGACTGGAAGAGGACAATAATTAACTGAATATAAAGTCCCGATAAGGGAGAATACTCTAACTTATGAGACTAGAAAAATGTACATAAATTAAGGAATATGAACTTCTCTTTTTGTCTTGTTATCAAACACATGTAGTTACGGGATCATGCCAAAATGAAGGAAAGGTTTAGCCTTAACATACCTTAACTCCGTTGAGTCTTTCATAACTTCCAAGCAATTCTTTAAACAACTTAACTCAATCTACCATAGCATAAGGAGATTCAAAATAAGCGTTGAGTAAAGGCTACATCCGTAACTTAAACTAGTAGCTGGTTTATGTAAATTTGGGCAGAAGTTCCCCTGTAATAAGGGCCTCCTCCAATACCATATACTAACAACAACAATCAGAACAATTCAATAAGAACATCATCCACAACAGTGTACAAAATATTTTATTAACAAGCCATCAACATATGATGACGAGCGGCAAGCTCGGATTGAATCCCTTTAGCACCCTTCAACCCCAATATCATTCATTCTTGAGCTTAGTAATATATTCATTATAATAATAAATACCTTTTAAACGAATTCCAACCTTGTACTCAATTTTGAAGTTACCCGAAATAGCCCAACACAAGATAATATCACTGTCGACAACTTCCAAGTCTTTTATAGCTATTTCCTTTTCTAGTTACCAATTTCCTCAACAAGATTGACATGTAAACCAACATAATCATACTAACAATATCATAGACAAATTACTTTCCATAATTTCCAGCCACTTAAAGTTCATCAGAGCAACTTTCAAATCAATCCATTAAGAACAACAACATCTCAATCTAATCTAAGTATTTTATTGTAGTTTATCATCCTAACAACTTAACCAACATACAATAAATATTAAGCACAATTAGTAGGCTGTTATAATCACCTTAGACAGTAGCAGAAACTTGAAATTTCAGCCACACACAGCCCATAATTGTCGTCAATGACAACACAACTTCGAAGAGGTGTTGTTCTTCACTAGAACTAACTTTTGATGTTGAAATATGGTGCAATCACTTCAAACTATTATGGTATCTGTATAGGAGGGTTAGGAGGAGTTCAGTGATGAGATCAGGTAGAAAAATGAGAAATAAAGGTCGTCCAAATCGTTCTGAAGGTGAAGTAGTTCGACCACCGCCTAATTAGGTCCCATGGGAGCTGCTCGCGAAAACGCAAATATCTCTCTACTACAATGTCGTATTGACAAACGGCTGAATGTGTTGGAAACTAGACTCCTATACCCTCAATGTGGAATGTATGTCACCCCTTAATTCTATGTACATTAGGAGAAAAGCTCAGCTACATTTGACAAAATGTTTAGCACATTTCAAATGTAACTTGTGACGACCTTTGCCAACTTTTGTTCCACAACTCGCTTGAATTAAAAATATAACAAATGACTATCATACGACTAAACTAACTCATAACATAACCTTATTATCATGTTAAGCACCATTGTCTCACCCCAAAAGTATATGTTCTTACTTTCCCCGCTTGTCGACTTTCGACGAAACGTATTTTCTTTAATTCGTTTAGCTTCTAAGCTATCTAATACTCTTGGTATTTGTTATTTATGATCTTAAATATTTGTGACGTCCAAGGTAACATGATTAACTTACTTTGTATACTTTGAAATATGATCTCATTTCCGAGCTTACGTTACTTGACTTACGACTTACTCTCATGTACGAAAATATGGGTGTAACATTTGAATTGACGGAAGAGAATTTAGACTTAACTTGAACGTCAGTGCACGAGTTAGAAGACTATCTTACAGTCAATATCTATCGCACGATCATGATTTTTGAAAAAGTTTAAGATTCCATAATGCCCAAGTATCGACTAGAGACGACTCCGAGACATCCTAGGACACTTTAAAACTTTAGGCTCTAATACCAAGCTTGTCATGCCCAGACCTTAAGGAGTGGGACCGATGCTCAAACACCCTTGTGGTGGTAAAGCAAGACTTCATGGTGTATCCTTGACATGAGTGCCCATGCATGATTTAGAAGATCAAAATTAACCATTCCTTTAAAATAGTTGTCTTCCATTAGATAGAAAATATTTCACAGTTTATGGAGTAAAATCTATCACATGCCATGCATAAGTTTTATAATAGAACATGAAATTAATATCATAATCCCCTACATAACATCACCCATAACCATCTACGGAGTCTCTAAGACATCATGAAATACAGTACAAATATGCTATTGACAAGGCCCCGGCTATACCCAAAATAGAAGATAAGTCCAAAAGTAGCAACATTGATACCCCAAATGTAGAATGTGGCTCACCAAGGGACTGAAGGAATGTGAGGGCACACTTATTGAAAATCCGCACTGTCTGCTATAGTGGCTACATCAATTAAAGATGCAGCATTTCCGACAAAAGGAACGTTAGTACACATGGAATAGTACTAGTACGCAAAGCTAAATTTGCTCACATAAAATGGGATAATAACATAAGTACAGAAAACATGTAAGAGGTGTATATGGACACAACTTTCAAGTTCCATGATATTGTAGGCAAAATAATACTCCCTCTGTTTCAATTTAGATGACACACTTTCCTTATTAGTCCGTTCCAAAAAGAATGATACATTTCTCTAATTGAAAATAATTCAACTTTAAACTCTTTATTTTACCCATTTTACCCTTAATGAGAAGCTTTTATAACCACACAAATGTCATGGCCCCACAAAGATTTTTATCTCTTAAGCTTTTAAGACCACAAGTTTCAAAAGTCTTTTTTTCGTAAACTTCGTGCCTAGTCAAACTACCTCATCTAATTTGAAACAGAGGAAGTAGGAGTAAAACATTAAAACATACCTTTTTCATTTAGTTGGGAGTATAATGCCTCGTAAAAATTTTCTAATGATTTAAGACTTTATGGTGCATCGACGGTAATTGGGAGTAATATTTTGAGTATAGAACCACATCATTTTAACATATGGAATGTGTTTTGGAACATAATAAGGATGGTTATAAGTGGGCAGAAATTGTTTGGAACAAGTTGGAAATATTAAGTGGAAAAGATACTCTAAGTTGCACAACACCTGACTTTGAATAGGTATAACTCACATAACATAAACATATTATATCTGAATATTTTCTCTAAAGCGTAGCTCTTCAAGTCTAGTTTCAAAAGCATCAAGCCATTCATCATTTGGACATTAATGTTATGATAAAATTACTAAATTTTGGTGGACAGGGAAGCGAGGCTAGCTTTGCCAGACCGGGTGTAGATCGTATCTTCCCTTGTATGTAATGGACATCGAAGTGAGGCTCACTTTGCCAGTCTGAGCACGCCCAAGTTGAAGGTTTCTTTTAAATCATTTTGGGGGTGCATTTAACCCATTTCACTTGGACGATTTTTGGAGCCTTTCTCCACTCTCTCAAGACCCCTAACTCCTCCCATCTTCAAGGTAAGCAATCTTCATTATTATAAAGATCCTAATGATTATTTTTAGCATTCATATTCCTTTAGGTGGTTTGAGGTCTTGAGTAGCTTCTTATGATGTATTATAACTTGCGTCTATGGTTGGTTTTGGTTTTCGAGTGGATTGGGTTTGATTTGGAAGAATGGTTCACAATTAAGAAGCTTTAAGTTGGAAGTGCTAACTAAGTTTGACTTTTATGTATTTGACCTTGGATCGGAGTTTTGATGGTTCCGTTAGGTAAGGATGGTGAATTTGGACTTGGGTGTATGCCTAGATTTGTATTTTGATATTTCTAGAAGGTTTTGGTTCTATTTGGCGAAAGTTGGCAATTTGAAGGTTTGGAAAATTCATAAGTTTGACCGAGAGTTGACTTTGATGTTATCAAGTTCGGATTGTGGTTTAGAGAGTTGAATTAGGTTCTTTATTTTATTTGGAACTTGTATGCAAAATTTAAGGTGATTTCAAGTTGTTTAGATGTGTTTGACGTAAGTTTAAAATTTAGAAATTTTAAATAGTTCATTAGGCTTGAACTGAGATGTGATTCATGTGTTTGATATTATTATTTGAGATTTGAGGCCTCGATTAGGTCCACGTTATGTTTTGGGGCTTGTTGCTATGTTAGGAAGGGTTCCCGAGGGTCTCGGGTATGTTTCAGATGGATTTCAGATCATTTTAGAGTTTGCATGAGTTGCTGGTTGTCTGATGCTGTGGTTGAGATTCGCAATCATGGGAGTAGATTCGCTATTGCATAGAGTGTTTTTCTTTTGGGTTTATTGTTCTTCGCGTTCACATATTTGTTTATAGGGGTTCCGTGTTCTCATGGGCGACTCGCGTTCGCGGTGAGCTAGAGCTGGCAAGGTACATTTGGCTTCCGCAGTTTCATAGGTGAAGGTCGCGTTCACAATGGTAAGGTACTGTAGACCTTCGCGATCGCGTGGTCTAAGCCACGTTCGCATATGGTATGTTGGAGGCTGATGTTTTTCATCGCTTTGCGATCACGTATTAGAGTGTCGCAATCACATAATGTATCACTAGGAAGTATTAAGTGGGATTTCAGACTTTGAGTTCATTTGATCATATTTTGAGATTGGTAGTTCGGCTTTGGGGCGTTGTTTGAGGGACTTTTCACTGCTTGGAATGGGGTAAGTGTTCTTGACTCAATTTTAATTTTCATTCATGATTCTATCATTTATTTTGACATTTGATTGATGAATCTAAAAGAGAAATTGGGGTTTCTTGTCAAAACATTTCTAAATTGAATAATTGGGTTTTGAACATCAATTCAGAATCGGATTTGGATGAAACTTATATGGTTAGATTCGTATTCAAATGGGTTGTCAAAATTTGTGATTTCTTTTGGGTTCCAAGGTGCGGGCCTAATTTACTTTTTGGGTTTTTTGAGTATTTGGTTAAAGATTTGACCTTTATCGTTTGGGTTTAATTCCTATTGCATTATTTGATATTGTTGATTTTCTTTTGGCAAGATTCGAGCTGTCTGGATGTTGATTTATGCTGGATGGCATTTCTAGACTATCGATTTGGCTTGTTTGAGGTAAGTTCCTTACCTAAACTTGGTTGATACAATAGTTTCCTAAGTTATTAGTGATAGCTACGTTCTACGGGTAAAGTGAGGGGTTGTGCCCATGTGCATGCACCAGGGTATTATCCATGCTCGAGGTAGTGCTTAGGCTATGATATGCTTTGAGAATTGATACTTTTGTGATGTAATTGCCTGATTTGAGCTATGGTAGCACACTTTACACATGCATACACTTAGCATGTCATTTATAGCAGTCTATAAGTATGCAATTTGATATCCATTTTTCAAGTACATAAAATCTTGTATATATGCCTTCTTTGTGATATGGATTGGACTGGTAGCATGTGAGTTGTCCATGCAGTTGGGATTGTCAGCACGTGAGTTGTCTGTGCGGTTAATATTATTGGCACGTAAGTTATCCATGCGTCTATGATATTATTAGCACATGTGTTGTCCGTCCATAATGTGGATAAGGATCCATCCACCTAGGGTCACCCCTCTCATGTTTTTTTCTTGATGGTGTACACGCGGTATGAGGAAAACTGACCAGTTTTTGATTTGGTTATTGCATTTCTTCTCTACTTGCAATTTCCTTGGATGTATACATGATTTTGCTGCATTGTTTCTCATTTTGCTAGCTCCAGAGTGTATACATGCCTTTATGCATATCTTCTCTTTATGCTACCTTACTTTGTGAGATGAGACACGGTACATATCTTCTCTATATGTGAATCCATGTGACTTGACTTCTTTAATCATGCATATCTTCTCTATATGCAATTATTTCAGGACTAATTGATGTTTCATACATATCTTCTCTATATGCAACTGATGAAGAGTTGTCTGGTATTTCACGTATATCTAAACTATACGCTGGATTGCTAATTGAACTAGATCATGTTATTTTATCTTTGTGCATCGAGGTGGCTTTATCTGTGATTTATGAGTTGATAGTATAATTGTTGTGTACTTATGACATTTATGAAGTGAACATTTTATTAGGTCTAATTGAGGTTTCATACATATCTTCTCTATATGCAACTGATGAAGGATTATCAGGTATTTCACGCATATCTACTCGTTATGCTGGATTGTTAATTGATCATGTTATGTTATCTTTGTGCACCGAGTTGGCTTTATATGTGATTTATGTGTTGATAGTATTATTCTTGTGTACTTGTCACATTTATGATGTGAACATGTTATTAGCGAGTATCACTGATAATTCTTGCCTCTAATATCTCGCCGAGGTTAGTTATGATACTTGTTGAGTACATGGGGTTGGTTGTACTCATACTACACTTCTCCACCTTGTGTGTAGATATTGGAGCTGAGCTGCTGTGGATGACGAGAGCTGGCATTGAAGTTGTACCTTTTTTCGGATATAGCTACCATATGACCTTGGTAGTTTTAGATTCTTAGTCTGTTGCTTTATATTCCAAACAAATGATGTATTTATTTTCATACCAGTTATGTAACTCTAAATCTTAGTGGCTAATGACATGTACTACCAATTCTTGGGTTGTTGTATGGAAATTCAACTATTTTATTTATTAGTTACTTATGTTCTTCATTAGAGTTGTGTTGGCTATTGTTTGGCTTATTTGGCGGGTTAGGTTAAGTGCCATCATGACTAGGTGGATATTGAGTTGTGACAAGTTGTTATTAGAGATCTAGGATCATAGGTTCTATGAGTCATGAGCAAGTGTCTAGTTGAGTCTTGCGGATTGGTACGCTGACATCTATAGTTATCTTCGAGAGGCTACATGTCATCTAGGAATCTTCCCATCTTTCTTTCCTTATCTTGTGACATTGATTTAGCTTGAAGCGTATCTGTTTGATTTCTTTCCATCCACTAATATGTGATATTGAGCACTCATTACAAGTTCTGCACCTATGGCTTGTGACATCGTGGATGAGGTACAAGATTTATTTTTTGTGTTGTGGAGGTAGGCCAGTATAGAGGACTTGAGGCCAAGTTCAGACCACAGCTTGGGCTTGTTGCTTTCAGTTGTGCGAGTATGTGCTTTTGGTCTTATATATCCTGTAGTGTCCCTAGGAGTGGGATTGATGGCTCAGTGAGTGGTCGGATAGTTATATAATGAGTATTGTGTGACTGTAGAATATGCCGAGATGGTTTGGATGTGATGGGAAGAATTTTTCTTGGGATGCGAAAGGACTAGGGATGCTTGATTTCTGTCTTGATATGTTGTACAGTCTCGAGTTATAAGTGTGTTGAGGGGTGTTTAAGTTGTTCATTTATGAAATGAAGTAGATGCTTGTGTCCTTTTGATGAGTTCAGACTTTGGAGGATTAAGTTATTGCATAGGGGTTGTGACCATGATAGGGCATAGACTGATGCCAGTTTGAGGATAAGTAGTTGGGTTATCTTCTGTGGGATGTTCTGAGGTTGTGTGATCCTCATGATGTTTCTGTGAAGAGTTTACTTTTTGTTCAGTGGGATGTATGTGATATACTTAGAGTTTGGATTGCTTGAGGAAGTTCGCACGACTGTCACGATGATGAATATGCGCTTAGCAGATTATTTGAGGTATTTTATGACTAATGCTACATGAGCTTATGAAGGATTTAGTTGAATTACAATGCGAGATCATGGAAGTTTGGAGTAAGGATATTATGGATTATCGGATGCTATGTTCTTTGGCTTCGAGCCAAGCGGGGGAGTCTATTATTGATGGTGCCCAACATCGTCGCTAGGTAAACCAACAATGAACTAGCAATATATTTATTTCTTTTAATAATTTCAAAGTAGTTGATTTATTTATTTATTAAGCAATTGAAAAGTGGAAAATTTATTAAAGTAAAGCGCAAACTAATAAAATAGCATATATGATGAAATAAGTACTCAAAAGTCACAAAGTGTTAACTAGCATATTCCCAAAACCCGGTGACACAAGTATATGAGCAACTAATAGAATATACAAAACACCTAAGCTATTGTCCGAAAGTGAGATAGACAGAATATAAATACAAAAAGAGTGACTGCGGGTGCTGCATAATGGACTCACAGAGAAGCTCACCACTAAGCCTCAGGATAACGGGGGTGCGCGCCTGAATGGACACTAGCCTCAGATCCTGCACGATTAGTGCAGAAGTGTAGCGTGAGTACATAAACGACATGTACCCAGTAAGTATCCAGTCTATCCTCGAAGATGTAGTGACGAGGGATCGACATCGACAATTACTATGTGCCAGCAAATAAGACACAAAAATTCTAAATAGGCATGGAATATGTGAATAATAATAATATCACAATGGAAAGCAGTGAATAACTGATTCTTTAACCGATAGTAAATTCCAAAGTCTCCAACTAACACTTACTAGTTCCAAATCAATTTCGGTCATTAAATAAATTATTACCTCTTAAGCCATAAAATAATATCAAGTGTAATCGGGCTCCGAGTATTATCACGCACGATTTATGTGGAGGTCGTACGGCTCGATATAAAATACTGTGTGCACTGCCGAGCGTCGAACGACACGAACCATAGATGCATCTATTATACTGCCGAGGTGAACGGCCCACTCCCATGAGAGTAAAGAAGCTTACCTCGCTCGCGGAAGTACTTATGAAGCGAGAGGAGATTTCTCAGAGTTATTATGTATTCCTCAATTCTTCCCAAAAATAAAAAATCTAAATTTGAAATTTGCAACTTTAAAATCCCAAGTCTCACCTCTATTCTAGACAATTAATATACATAACAAACATAATAGTGCAATTAAAGCATGATGTGGATTTAAGACTACCCGGACATCTCATGGAATATAGCTACGCACGGGCTCTCGTCACCTAGTGCGTACGTATATCCCCACACAAGTAATACACACGAAGATACACCTAAGGCGATGAGTTCCCTCTTACAAGGTTAGGCAAGAGACTTACCTCGTTCTCAAGCTCACTTCCGGTCCACAAATCCGTTCTAAATCCTCAACTTGGTGCCAAACAACCCGAAACTAGCCAAATATTATATAAATTAATCAATATACACTCAGAAGTTCATAATTTAACTATTATAGTAATTGTCCAACCCAAATTAGAAGATCCCTAAAATTTACCCTTAGGACCACGTGCCTCGATTCCGGAAACATTTGAAGATAATTGTTACCCATAACCTCACGAACTCAAATATACAATTTTCACCCAATTCCATAATCATTTTCGTGGTTAAATCCCATTTTTATCAAAACCTATGTTTTTCAACTAAATCCACAATTTCTACCATTTATGTGTTTAACAATCTACCCAAAATGCATGTATTAAAGTCATCTCATATAGAAATTACTTATCTCAAAGTGCTAAGTGAAAACCCCTTTTTAAAGAGCTCTAAAATCATCCAAGAAGTGAAAGAAATGAACCAAAATAGCCTAAGTCCAGACATTGAATGGACCACACTGCCTTCAGGGGTTTTCGGACCTACGATCGCACTGTCGCACTTGCAGCTCCGCTTCTGCGGACAAAATCATCGCAGATGCGGACCATGCCTAGGTTTGCCATTCTTGCATCTGCGGGCAAAGCCTGCTTCTATGACAAATGCGTCGCACCTGCGAACCCATCCTCAGAATCCCAAACAGACCTCGATAACACAAAAACCTACTTCAAACCACATTTAATGAACTTGAAACCTTCAATGTGCCAAACTTCAATATTAAGCGCCGAAATGCTCTTGGGTTATCCAAAACCCGATCCGAACATACGCCCAAGTCCAAAATTATCATACGAACCTATTGGAACCGTCAAATCCTAATTCCGAGATATTTTATTCAAAGTGTTGACTCAAGTCAAACTTAACTATTTTAAGCCAATATTAAGGAACTAAGTGTTCCGATTTTAACTGAACCCTTCCAAACCCAAACTAACCATCTCTGCAAGTCATAAAACAGTAAAAGCATATACGAGGAGTCTTATTTAGGAAAACAGGGATCTAGAAAGTAAAACAACCGTTCGGGTCATTACAAGTTATAACTTCAAGGGGGCTGACTTCGAGGTTAGTGTGGGGAAGGAAATTATCTAATGCATGAAGAACTATACTTTATGAGCATATAAAAATCTTGGAATGATTTGGGTTTGTTATTCATGATGGATGTAGTGTGCAAGAAGAAGGGATTCACTCAGCAAAGGTGGGGTTACTTCTTTAGGTGTTTGTGTGCTAATTGAGCACAAGTCATTTGGCTTGTTTTGGCAGTGCATCGGAAATTAGCGCAGAGTGAATGACTCTCGAGGAGGTTCTAATGAGTTCAAGATTCATATGTGACATTTGAGGATTTCTCGGATTTATATCTGGCTAAGATCTGAGATTTGCATTGGTTGATGCAGTGACATGTGGTTGTTTAATATGATTAGTGATTCTATATTACAATGTAAGAGAGGTTAAAGAAATAGCTTCAAATTTATATAAGGTCTCTACAGAGTGGGAATCTTGGATGTGGTACCATTAGGTGCTTTAGAGGGAATTCATAGGCTTATGGGGGTTAGAGCAATGTGGTTTCATGCTCATGGGCTTTTTGTTAAGGATTGTAGTGTATGGATAAGGAGAAGTGTTAACTTGATGGAAACTCTAGAGGAACTCAAAGAAATGGATCATCTTGGTAGCGGGTTGATACAACATAATAGAAATGATTAGTTCATTCGATGTAGTGTAGTTTTATGGATGTTTTGGTGGCAATACTCTTGGGTTGAGTTATCTGCATGACTTAGTTGAGTTAGAAGGATTCAGTTCTGATGGCTTGGTTATATGCAAATAGGTGTCGAAGAGTTCTCTATGTTGTCGACCATGGCTTGGGACGAATGTTTTCTACAAGCATAGGGAGTTTGTTGCATGTTGTGATTCTCTTCTGGATGAGGGCAAGTGGAAGGTTCCTGGTTGATATGGTGTATATCCTACTGGTGATCAAGAGTTGATAATTGGATTCTCGTGTGTTCATATGATGGCATGATAAATGAGGTGCGTAATGTAGGATTGAGGTTTGCATGTACAAGGTTACAGTTCAGTTTCAAAGGGAGGTCATGAGTTCTAGATAGCATGGACGGTCTCAAGTATTTAGAAGAATTCTGGCACTATTTGTTATTACTTGAGAAAAGTGTGCATTTCAAAAAGGTGCATTTTGTTTTGACTTGCGGATGCTAGACAAGTATTACAAGAATCGATTGGTTGTTGACTACTAATGTCATATTTTTCTATGTGGCGTGGAATATTCGTGGAAGTGTCTCTCATGAGAGTATTGTGTATGAGGGATGTGTCAGTCATTGGAATGGTGGAGTTGAGATCAGATATAGAGATTCTTGTAATCTTAGGATTTGGAGACTGGGAGTTCTCAGAGGCGGAATATTCCTTGGTTGTGGACTATGAAGATATGTTAAGAGCTAGATATCTGATGGTATGTGTTATGGATAAGTTATGGTGGACTTTTCAGAGGTTATTTACCTATTTCAGAATGATTGGAATTTATTTAGGAGCCCATTGTTGGGCCTAATAATAATATGTATTCTACATCGGATAAGGTTATTTCCTCAGCACAGCAAATGTTGAGGGGTACATCATCAACTAGTGTTGATCTTATTCATGTTCTGATATATTATATGTGTTACTCTTTTATGCTAAAATGGTTTGTGTGACGGTTGGCTATTTACACACATAATGTGGCCTTGCTTGGTTCTTATGGCGAAGTTCGAGCGAGAAGGCTCTTAGGATGTCGAGTTGTTTATTGCACTTAGTCGTGTTTTTTCCCGCTTGTGGTAAATTGTGCTATCCGTTTCTCCATGGTTATGGTCATGCGTTTTGTGTGCTTGCTGTTGATATACACATAGTTAGTGAGTATGAGAATACAAGCAATGGGTAATCCATATGGACCTGTATGTTTGGATCGGGTTATGCGCAGCAGTGGAGTTATGGAGGGATATGATACTTTGTGCTTATTTCATGTGTTTTTCTTATCCTATGTGAGACAGGTTCATATCATTGCATTTTGTGGTGGTATCGGTTGAGCTTGCAGGACGATTCTCTCATTTGGTTCTCCTTCCATCATTGATTAGATTCGAGATGATGCTGGTTTGGTGCATGGATTCATCATATGTAGCTCAGTCGAGTAGCTTGCACTAGGTAAAATGAGATTTTTGGCTCTGTAATTTGAGCCATTGGATCTGGTTATGGTATGTTTGGAAGAGTAATGCCACTAGTCAGCTTAGAATTTGGCTATGGTTCTTTGCGGGCGAGAGAGCTCCACGACTTGTTGATCAGATGAGTGGTTATGAATTTTTACATGTTTCTTTCATCATTGGTAGTGCATGAATGTTCATAACAATGTGTTATTTGATATGAGGTATGTCATCAGTACCAAGTTTGTTAACGACCAACTATTATGGACGGAAGTTATTACTACGAGTATCTGATTTATGTGGTATATCATGTGATTCTATTATGGAATATGGTTATGGCTTAATACAACTTGTGTAGACTTACACAGTGTATACATACGAGAATCTGGTCTTATGATGAATTCCAAATGTTGGAGATTGGGTCCCAAGGTTTGGGGACTAAGGTTGAAGAAAGAACCTTCGGTTAGGTTGTGTTGACAGACTTATATGGATTGAGGTGACATAGGATCACCTATGAGTATTTGTATGGTGAGTTTATACTGTGATTTGATGCCTTTGGAATGACTCTTGGCACGTTCCAGGACTAATAAATATTTAAGTGTGGGAGAATATAACGACCCGACCGGTTGTTTTGAGCGTTCATATTCCGTTTGGTAGTTTAAGGTATTGAGTAGCTTCATATGATGTATTACAAATTTTGTGTGTGGTCGTATTTGGTTTTTGAGTGGATTTGGGTTGATTTGGAAGAATGGTTCACAATTTAGAAGCTTTAAGTTAGAAGTGTTGACCAAGTTTGACTTTTGTGTATTTGACCTCAAATCGGAGTTTTGATGGTTATGTTAGGTTCGAATGGTTATTTTGGATATGGGCTTATGCTCTAATTTGTATTTTTATATTTCTAGATGGTTATGGTTCTATCTGGTAAAATTTGGCAATTTGAAGGTTTGGAAAGTTCATATGTTTAATTGGGAGTTGACATCGATGTTATCAGGTTCGAATTGTGGTTTCGGGAGTTGCAGTAGTTTATTTATGTCATTTGGAACTTGTGTACAAATTTTGAGGTGATTCCGATTGTTTAGACATGTTCAACGTAACTTTGGAATGTTCGAACGGGTTTTTGAGGGGCTCAGGTGTGTTTCGGATATTGATTACGGATCATTTTGGAGTTTGAATGAGTTGATGGTTTATAGGTGCTCTAGTTGAGCTGGACAATCCCAATAGTAGATTCGCGATCGCGTAGAGTATGTTTTCAGTTGGGTTTGTTGTTCTTCGAGGTTTCAAGGCTATGTCACCTTCACGTACATTTGGTTTCAGGGGTTCTGCGTTTGCATGAGAGGCTCGTATTCCCGATGAGCTATAGCTAGCAGGGGACTCTTTGCTTCCGCATTTGCATAGGTGAAGTTCGCACTTGCGATGGTGAGGGATTGTAGACCTTCGCGATCATATGGTCTAAGCCGTGTTCACGTAAGGTACTTTGGAGGCTGATGTTTTTCCATGCTTAGTGATCACGTATTAGAGGGTCGTGATCGAATAGTGTATCAATGGGCAGTATTAAGTGGGATCTCGGATTTTGAGTTTATTTTATCACATTTTGAGTTTGGGAGCTCGGATTTGGGCAATTTATGGTGGGATTTACACTACTTGGATTTGGGTAAGTGTCCCTGACTCGGTTTTGATTATCATTCATGATTCTATCTTTGATTTTGGCATTTGATTGATGAATCTAAAAGAGAAATTGGGGGGGTTTGTCAAAACTTTTTTAAAGTGAATAATTGGGTTTTGAACATCGATTCAGAGTCGAATTTGGATGAAAGTTGTATGGTTGGACTCGTATTTGAATGAGTTGTTAGAATTTGTGAGTTTTGTTGGGTTTCGTGGTGCGAGCCCGGGTTGACTTTGAGTATTTGGTTAAAGATTCGACCTTTATCGTTTGTGTTTGATTCCTATGGCATTATTTGATGTTTTAAAGTTGCTTTTGGGTAGATTTGAACCGTCCGGAGGTTGATTCATACGGGGTGGAATTTCTAGAATATCGATTTTGCTTATTTGAGGTAACAATCTTGCCTAAACTTGGTTGAGGCACTAGTTTTCTGAGTTGCTAGTGATACCTATGTGCTATGGGTGGTTCAAATGTGAGGGGTTAAACCCATGTGTGTGCACCAGGGTATTATCCATGCTCGAGGTGGTACTTATGCCTTGAATTGATTGCTAAGCTTCATGTTGTTATCTTTCTTACATTTCTTTTCTGAGCTATTTGACCTATGTTTGAGGTTACATAGAGGTTAATCTCCTTATTGAACTTGATAATTGCTACTTTCATGATGTAATTGTCTGATTTGAGCCATCGTACAACACTTTGCACATGAATACACTTAGAATGTCACTTATACCATTCCATGAGTATGAAATTTGATATGCATCATTCATGTACATGAAGTCTTGTATATCTGCTTTCTGTGTGATATGGATTGGACTGGTACCACGTGAGTTGTCCGTGTGGTTCTGATTATTGGCACGTGAGTTATCCGTCCAGTTGATATTATCGGCACGTGAATTGTTCATGCGATTGCTATATTATTGGCACGTGATTTGTCCGTGCAACACGTGATTTGTCCGTGCAGCGTGTGGATAAGGATCCATCTATAACACCCCGAAAACATTTTGAAGTACTTGAGCGCTAGTAAGAAAGTTGATGTTCGTTAATTATATTATTTTGTGTGTAGACAAGGGCTATTATAAGAATGATATCAATTGATCATGATAATATATGTATGAGGTGCATTAAGAATGGTTTATGGTGTAAGAAGAGCCCAAGGCTAAGTCAAGTTGAAAAGTTTATGATGGGATATCCTTTAAATATACATTAACATTTTCAATTGGGAGATAATTAGTTAGCGACATTCCACCATGCGTGAGGCATGGAGTCCAATCTCGGATCGATCGGCTAAGCCCTCTCTCCATGATGTATGTGGGTAAATATAGTAACAAGAAGGACATACCACCATTCGTGTGGCATGGCGTCCGATCTTGTCTCAATTAGATAAGTCGTCTCACCATGTTCTTTGTGGATCGCCATGGAAAAGGAAGGAGGAGCCACCATGTGAGCGGCATGGGATCTGATTTCAACCAGATGGGCTAATCCATCTCAGCACAATGCCGTGTGATTTTATAGGGAACGTGGATTCATGCTAGCAGTGAATTCATCCCAATTGAGGAAAATAATCTCATCTAAGTGTGAAGGGGGATTTGTCCCCAATTATCTTCTACACCAACACGTGTCGTTTTAGGTGTAGGCCATTACAACCTACAACTGCTCGGTTACATAACAATACTCCAAAAAACCTTTTATTTAAAGAATTTTGAAAAACCTTTTTCTTTCCGTTATCTCTTGGGACATACATCATCATTCTCATTTTGGCACAATAGCCAAATTTCATCATCATGCATTCACATCATTCACTTTGTATGGGTCATCATAAGACATCAAGGAAATTTAAGACATTGGAAAATCATAGCTTCAATTACATGAGTGTATGCGAGCTTAAAACACATTGAATTACTTCAAAAAGGGGAGAATAGTGATTTGCAATTGAAATATGAATTGAAATCATAAGCATTTGATACATTAATCATACTTGAAACATTTTGTCACGACCCAAGCCGATGGGCCGCGACGGGCACCCGGTACCTTGCTCAACCGAGTACCAACGTAACGTATCTTTCTTATTACATCATCATATACACGTGACATACGGGCCTAATAGGCCAACATAATAATTTATAAACTCAAAACATAGGCCGACGAGGTCGTACAATCTTTCACGTACAAGACATATGTCTACAAGCCTCTAAGAGTACATAAATATCATAAAGGTCGGGACAGGGTCTCGCCATACTAATCAGTATGTGTCCTAATCATACTGACCACATAAGCAACTCCGGAACAAATGGAGTGTACCAACATCTTCCGCTGAGCTGATCGCCTACTTGGAGAACTCTCGACCTGTCTATCAAGACCTGCGGGCATGAAAGACAGCTACCCCAGGCAAAAGTGACATCAGTACAAATAATGTACCAAGTATGTAAGGAATAAAAATCAGTAAATAATAGAAATGAGAGAAACATGGAGTAAAAGACTCGACATGCACATTTGCATAGCTCTCTGAATCATTTCATTTTTATAACGTCATGCATATGCGTATAAATGTCATACCATGCATAGGTATATGTGTTCATAAAATCATCAAGCCTCTGAGGGCATCCCATCATATCATTTCGGCCACTGTGGGCAAATCATCAACGTATACCAGCTGATCAGGTGGTGGTGCGTATATAACACCATAACCTTTTCCCATATCCCATATACATATAATATACGCATATATAACGCCATCTGGTAATGGGTCAATGTACATGTATAAATGCATGAAATGCATAAGAAATACGTTAATAAGATTTTCTCAAAATGTCATAAAAATCAATATGCCTTTTGGATAAACTTTATCAAATACGTATTTTTCTGAGACCCATGAACATAATATATAATAATAACTCACATGGGGAATCAAGAATATAGACAACCCTAATATTTCTATGAATAGATTCATTTATGAAAATTGTGCATTTGCTCGTTTTGTATCGTATTGATCATGCCAAAAAGAAAGAAAGGATAGCCTTAACATACCTGAGTTGATTCTCTTGACAATCCTCTAATACACGTTAATTGTGACAAAACACAGAACAAGTCGTATGAAAAGCTCGAAGCAATCACATTGCTATGCAAAGAAAATCTTAACCGAAACCTTTCCTTTAGAACTTAGCAACAACGTTGCTATTTGGAAAGTGAATTAACGTTGGTGCTTGAATTATAAAGTTTCTATGTAATGCTGGCGATGCACTGAACTGGGTTTGAGACACTCACGATATATCCTTTCAAGTGCTTCAACTTGCAGATGAGTATAATGAACTTATTCAAGATATCAATTGCTATTAGAGAGTGCAAAAATAAGTGGCAATACTCCTCAACTTCTAACTAATACATGTAGTATCTGTCACAACCTGCATCTTCTAAGTTCTTTTACAAAGACCAACCCTCAAAGAAGTGTTTGAATTTATCAGAACTTTGTAACATATAAACATTCACGTTTTTGAATGCACATAGAAATGGATTTGTGACTTTATTGAATTGGAGAAATCTTCTAAGGCTTTTGCTAAAGAATGTTACCCTTTTTCATATACTTTGTGGATTTAGAGCTTTGGTATGGCTTAGCCAAGAATTCCTTTCAGAGTAACACCTAGAAAGGTGATCTAAGAGTCACTAAAAGACTCTTATGTTGCTTCCACGTTTTGGGATGGTCAATCTTATCCAACAATGTAATAATTAATTTCTTAATTAATTTTCTAATCCCCCATTAATCAATAATTATCCAATTTCTCACATACTTAAGAATTATCCCAAATTACTTAAAATATTGCTCATTTTTAGCATACCTTATACATTTCACTATTATGGCCATGTGGTACCTTATATGGTACTAGTCCATAAATACAAGATATTTTAGCTCGGGCCATATTTTAACCCAAAATGTCAAACTTCGACGAAATTCATTTTCTTCGATTTGCTTACCCTCTCACATTCACTAATTTAATCATCACTTGTATAAAATAGCATAATTCTTATAATCACGAAATAATTTCATTCCCGAACTTGGGTCGATTAACTTACGACAAAACTTTATCGTACGAAAATGTGGGATGTAATATCATTCCCCCCTTTGGAACATTCGTATATACTTATCATTTTCATAACTTATGTCCTATGAATACCTTAGTATATTCCTTTCCATCTAAGCAATTGTTTTGTGAATAATTCTAAGGGACATGTCATTCCCCTTTTAAGCTTCTTTCTCATACCACGACTTGTAGTCAAAATTTCTCTAATCTCGTAATTGTTGCTACCTTCTGTCATAGATCCGTTTATCCATCCGTATGACTTTACTGCCATAACTCTTACTTTTATTTATCGTTATTGAGGGCTGCTACCAAACTCCATGTTACTTTTGTTGCTTATCCTATATGCAATAAGCTAAGTCCTTTAATGCCCCCTCATTACAGCCTAATCTCATCTCATACTTTGTGACCTTTGTCCATCCATTGTTGATTCATCTTAATACCGATAACTTGGCCTCTTATGTAACACTACCGCTAGGGCTCATGTCTCATCAAGAAACATTTGAAGTGACTTTCCTAATCCACTTAGAGGTGATATTGTACTTCAATGACCATATTCTATAGCATCCAAATATGATTCACTTACATGGGTATTTTAATCTCGTACAATCCATGAAATCCTCTTCAAATCATTACTCACTCGAAGACCTAAATGTCATCCTTTATCTATCGCAATCACTCCCTTATTTCACTACCAGGGCAGCATTCCATCTCTTCTAAATGTTACTAGTCATAGACTTCTTTGAGCTTATTCAGGCAGCCATCAGCTCTCTCTCATTTTCGTGGACTTAATCCCGAGTGCTTATCCTTTCTCGTCACCTTCTCACTCGCCCTTTCTTATCCTTACTCCTGTCTTCCTAAAATCTTGTCTCTCTACCATACTTTAGCTTGAGACCCATACATATCCATTTAAACTACTCGCAGCCTTCCTTCAACTTCCTTGCACCATAGATTTCCTTATGTTATTCTGAAACATCAAGTGAGATATCACATCGTCTCTAACTCTTCTTTTACTTTCTTAACTAGACCTCTCGATTCCTAGAAACCATAGGCTATAAGATATTCCACTGACGATGCCGCTATCATTTATAGAAATTGAATCCCCGCGGTTCTAGCCTTCTATCGAAGTATGGACTATTCCCAACATTCTGCATCAGAGTATCTCGTATGTTGTTCACTTTTACTTTACTTACCTTAAAATCTCGCATCACATCTTCTATACCTTAAAATCTCGCATCACATCTTCTATCTCTTTCATGACCTCCTTTTCACATAGGTATAATTCATATTCACAACTTAAAGCTCTATTATAACATTTGCACCTCTGGTGTATACACAATCCGGTGAGATCTTCATACCGACTTCTTATAAGGTTGGTACTTCTTCTAACTGGCTTCCTTATAGATCCATTATAGAATATGGTTGTTGCATTATCTCTATTGCACCTCTGATATTAAGAGTGATTCTGCCATGTTCACAAGCCCAATTTCTATAATTTTCTAGGTCCAATAATCAGACTCCTGATTTACTTCGTTATTGTAACTCTTTAGTTTCCTCTTCCTTCTGATCAACCTTTATGTAGGCTTAAGCTATCTTCCGATATGCGACTCATAGCAGTATTTATTACTTAAGCCCTTCATAGACGCTATGGAACATCCATGATACAATCTTATAACAATTTAATCTTTTGTCTATGACCTGGGCTCGATTCTTTCTTTTAACCTATACCAGAATCTTCTATGGTTGTATGATTGTCAACATATATGCCGCATGGATAATGCCCAAAAATCTTAGGTACATTCATTATGTAATTATCTCTGAATCATTGATCGAATAATTAGTTTCATTCATTCTCAACTTTCTTTAAATGCAAGCAATCGTTTTTCCTGGTCGTTCTGCCTCCTTGTTGCGTGCATACTTAGCTTAATTTAGTGCCCACACATATTGAAATTCCATACAACCCATATGATCTTGAATATCATCTTTTTATTTTGATATATATATATTTTTCTTCTTCTTCCCGTTCATTAGCCATGATAGGTGTCACCTGCTGATGGAGTGCATACAATGTTGTTGTGAGACTGTTGTTACATGACCATTTCCTCTTTAGGTGAATGTGCTTGGTTAAATCCTTCTTCCTTATTTCCTCTGCTAGTCTTTCATTATAGTACTTAGGGAGGACCCTCTGATTCTTGCAAGGCTGCGAGCCTATTATATTGTATACTCGATGGAATTTTTGATGTTCGTACCCACATATAAAATTCCTTAGTTACTTACCTCCATACGTATATGCTTGTACGATTGCTCTCAAACTGACGTTTTGACTGTATTCCCTTAACACTCATACGGTATCTTTAACTACCCCAATTCCTATCCGAATATTTCTCAAGGTCATGATGCCATATCTGCGAAATTGAATTCCCTATGTTGGGGTTCACTCTGTTTTCTTGCACGATCTATTGATTTGTCTATATCCTCTTGTCTAGCCATAACTAGGCTCTTCCTGAATCAACTACTAACTACTCATTGGCTCATTCTCATATCAATATTCTGCGTAATCTTTCATGGGTCATTTCCTTTATCTTAACTTACGTCTCGCATTGGCTCCTTATCTATCAATAACATCTCAGGTAGGAACCCTTACCTCCTCTCCTTGACGTCGTGTTTGCATAATGTTCTCGAATCATAGCATATATGTAGGAATTGAATAAGTGCAATCGTATCCCTTTCTCATTCTTATCACATTCTTCCTTTACCATTTCCGTCGTTACTAGAACCACTTAATTTTGACCTAATACCATATCACACCATATTTCCCCCTTTAGGGGAGCACTTAAGATTTAGTGCTATGGCGATCTACGTATAGATGTTTTACTCTCTCATTTTTGGCATATGTTCACATCATCGATGATCCTTACTCGCCTTGCAGTAATCCTTTGGGTGACACTTAGTGTAACACGCACATACAGTCCCTTAAGCTTAACTTTACTCACCTTGCTTGCTTTAGGGAAGCGTCTTCCTGAATGACCATTCTCTGAATTTCTCATGGATCTTCTTATGTTGTCCACTCTATCATAGTCGGAACGAAATCTGAAATTCTCATGATGCTGACTATTATCCAATCACGCAGTCCCTAATTCATGTTAAGTTTATCTTGTTCACCAGCCCATACTGATTTCTATTGTTCTGGAGTCTAACTTTTCCTTCTGGTAGTCACGTTGGAATTACAGACTTATTTCTTGAAATGAAAATATGACTTTATGGCCTATACTCTATTGTTGTCTCAAGGCCTGTCACCTCTCTTCTTTTCCTTCAATTGACTATAGACTCTGTAATACTGTCATCTTTTTGATCCACCGTTGTCATCCATGTATCATATCTTACTCATAATACTTCATTAACTATTTTCTTATTTCCCGCTAACATTTATGTTTGTCACTTTATTCTAAAAACTTGAACAAAATATTCTTTTACTTTTAGCCCCTCTTGCTCTATCCATTGGCTCCTCGAATTGCCTAATATTCTCTTTCTACCAGGGATGGGAGCCACATTAAGGTAATATTTATCCCTTCCAGGCTTCCAGTGCTTATCTTTGTAGTACTCATATCTAGCTGTACTATTTCAGGGTGCACCATTTGGGTGTCTCACAAGGAGACCTATTAGCACATTTGCAATATCCTTTGGAAATGTCAACTAACGCAAACAATCAATTCACCATTTTGAGTTACTCTAACCCCAGCCGGATTCTGATATCCCGTCCTTTTCGTAATCTACACCTGTTAGCCCCCAATAAGGTATAACTGAGATGGGTGTGGCCAATTATTCATACCTCTGTTACTGTTGAGGGTAACTCACAATGCTTATATTTTTCTACCGGAACTAAAATACTGATAATCTTCATTAACTGGGTGCCTCGTACCCTTCTTCACCTTGCTTCTTTTACTTGATGAAACTTGTGTCTCCCTCCTTATTCCTTTTTACCATAAGAGTGGATTGGTATTCTTGCCTTAGGGATCCTTATCAAGAAGCTTACACATCTTAGTATACATATGATTTACTGAATACCTCATATTTATCCATCATAAGCATGATGCAAAAATCGAGTTCCTCTGACTCAACTCTTCCACAGCTATATCTCTTATCAACCGTTTTTCTGGATGTAGGCATCGTTGTATTATGAATAAGATAGAGTTAAGAAATTGAGTTCTTACAATTGAGCTCTATGACATGATCTAGAGTAAGAATAAAGAGTGAGAGTCCTAAATGTCTTGTAGCCTCCTGCTTATAAGTGTGGCGCACGACATACAAATAAACAAGACTCTACTAGACACGGCTCCTAGACTCCCTAGGACAGAACCGCTCTGATACCACTTTTACCACGACCTAAGTCGATGGGCCACGACGGGCACCCGGTACCTTACTCAACCGAGTACCAACGTAAGGTATCTTTCTTATTACATCATCATATACACTAACATACGAGCCTAATAGGCCAACATAATCATTTATAAACTCAAAACTTAGGCCGACAAGGCCGTACATTCTTTCACATACACGACATATGTCTACAAGCCTCTAAGAGTACATAAATATCATAAAGGTCGGGACAGGGCCCCTCCATACTAATCAGTACATGTCCTAATCATACTGACCACATAAGCAACTCCAAAACAAATGGAGTGTACCAACATCGTTCGCTGAGCTGATCGCCTACTTAGAAGACTCTTGACCTGTCTATCGAGACCTGCGGGCATGAAACGCAGCATCCCCAGGCAAAAGGGACGTCAGTATAAATTATGTATCGAGTATGTAAGGAATACAAATCAGTAAATAATAGACATGAGAGAAACATGGAGTAAAGGACTCGACATGTATGCCCGTATAGCTCTGTGAATCATTTCATTTTTATAACGTGATGCATATGCGTATAAATGTCATACCATGCATATTTATATGTGTTCATAACATCATCAAGCCTCTGAGGGAACCCATTATATCATTTCGGCCACTGTGGGCAAATCATCAACGTATACCAACTGATCAGGTGGTGGTGCGTATATAACATCATAATCTTTTCCCATATCCCATATACATATAATATACGCGTATACAACGCCATCTCATCATGGGTCAATGTACATGTATAAATACATGAAATGCATAAGAAATACGTTAATAAGATTTTCTCGAAATGTCATAAAAATCAATATACCTTTCGGATAAACTTTATCAAATACGTATTTTTCTGAGATCCATGAACAGAAGATATAATAATAATTTACATGGGGAATCAAGAATATAGACACCCCTAATATTTCTATGAATAGAGTCATTTATGAAAATTGTGCATTTGCTCGTTTCGTTTGTATCGTATTGATCATGCAAAAAAGAAGGAAGGGATAACCTTAACATACCTGAGTCGATTCTCTTGACAATCCTCTAATACACGTTAATTGCGACAAAACACGAAACAAGTCGTATGAAAAGCTCGAAGCAATCACGTTGCTATGCAAAGAAAATCTTAACCGAAACCTTTCCCTAAGAACTTAGCAACAACATTGCTATTTGGAAAGTAAATTAACGTTGGTGCTTGAAATGTAAAGTTTCTATGTAACGTTTGCGATGCACTGAACTGTCTTTGAAACACTCATGATATATCCTTTCAAGAGCTTCAACTTGCAGATGAGTATAATGAACTTATTCAAGATATCAATTGCTATTAGAGAGTGCAAAAATAAGTGGAAATACTCCTCAACTTCTAACTAATACATGTAGTATCTGTCACAACCTGCATCTTCTAAGTTCTTTTACAAAGACCAACCCTCAAAGAAGTGTTTGAATTTATCAGAACTTTGTAACATATAAACATTCACGTTTTTGAATGCACATAGAAATGGATTTGTGACTTTATTGAATTGGAGAAATTTTCTAAGGATTTTGCTAAAGAACGTTACCCCTTTTCATATACTGTGTGGATTTAGAGCTTTTGTATGGATTATCCAAGAATTCCTTTCAAAGTAAAACCTAGAAAGGTGATCTAAGAGTCACTAAAAGACTCTTATGCTGCTGCGACGTTTTGGGATGGTCAATCTTATCCAACAATGTAATAATTAATTCCTTAATTAATTTTCTAATTTCCCATTAACCAATAATTAATCTGTTACTCACATAGTTCAGAATTATCCCAAATTACTTAAAATATTGCTCATTTTTAGCATACCTTATACACCTCACTATCATGGCCATATGGTACCTTGTATGATACTAGTCCATACTGTATGATACTAGTCCATAAATATCAGGTATTTTAGCTCGAGCCATATTTTATCCCAAAATATCAAACTTCGACGAAATTCATTTTATTCGATTTGCTTACCCTCTCACCTTCACCAATTTACTCATCACTTGTTTAAAATAGCATAATGCTTATAGTCACGAAATAATTTCATTCCCGAACTTGCGTCGATTAACTTACGAACAAACTTTATCGTACGAAAATGCGGGATGTAACATATTTTTCCAAATGAGAGAATAATATACTAGGGAAAATTGGAACATGACTTGAGTACATAAGAATTTGGATAAATCAATCACTATAAGCAATTCAGAACAATAGGAATAGGAACTTTAACTAACCATGCTTGGAGTTGACAAGGAATTCATAGAATCTGATTCTATGGAAGGAGTTTAGCCAACTTACCTCAAATTCACCCCTTAATGATACTACTATGGTGTACCATACTAATAAACTTCAATCTACAATAACGCAACACAAGTGTACCAATATTAGTAAGGATGTTTTACATTTTTCTAACTTAGACATTATGTTAAGAATCTAGTGTGCACAATTTTCTACCACCTTCATCAATGATATTTCTTCATCTAATACCCGCTCGTTTCCCCACCAAATATTGCAAAGTCCATACTTTAGCTCTAGGGAAGATTCGTTGAAAATCTTATGATTTCATGGTAGATGAAGTTATTTCTAGTGTGGAAAAGATAGGATTTCACACCAAGATTGTAGGGATTGCTTAAATTCAAGATGGGAGAAATTAGGAGTCTTGAGAGAGTGAAGAAAGGCTCCAAAAATCGTCCAAGTGAAATGGGGTAAATGAGCCCCCAAAATCACTTAAAAGAAACCTTCAGCTAGGGCCTGCCTATACTGGCAAAGTGAACCTAACTTCTCTAAACACTACATACAAGGGAAGACAGGATCTGCGTTACACCCTATTATTTCCTACATAAAAGTACTTCGTAAGTCAATTGATGTAAGCTCGAAAATGAGATCATCTTTGAAAGAATATAAAGTAAGTTTATCATATTACCTTGGAGGTGAAAAATATTTAAGATTATAAACTGCAAGTAATAAGAGGCTTGGAAGGTTTAGAAGCTAAACGAATCGAAGAAAATATGTTTTATTGAAAGTCGGCAAGTTGGGAATATTATAACTCGTACTTTAGGGGTGAGACTAGGGTGATTAACATGATAAGAAGGTGATGTTATGAGGTATCTTAGTTGTATTATAGTAGTGTGTTATGTTTTGAAGTCAACGAGTTATGAAAGAAAAGTCCAAAAAGTTGGCGCAAGTTATGTTCATAATTTTACTTAGAATTTAGGTCTAATGTTACTGAGCTTTTCTCTCAATGTACTTGGAATTACGGGGTGATCCACCCACCAAATTGAATAAGTACGAGTATGATTTCCAATGCATTAAACCATTTGTCATTACAATATTGGAGTGGACTTTGTCTTCATGACATAATTTCTACCAAAAGAAGACCTAAAACTCTCTATAGACCTCCTAAATACATCCTTAGGGTTTTGAAGCAATCCCATCATCCGCAACTCAAAATCAAGAAGCGAACACATCAATGTGATCTTTACGACATAGGTAAGACTTTATTGTCCCCCTTTCTCCTTATAATTCGAGTTTTGTAAAGGGCTTCATGGCTAATCCAGATTTGAACCTCTGTATTTTAGCTATACAAGCATAAGGAATGGTTTGTTTTAAAGGGATTGGAAGCAAGAACACAAGAGGTATGTAGAGTTTTCATTTCGTTTTCGGCATGATTTGGTTTAGCTAAGTTATAGCTTGCTTCTTGATATTTTAAGAGTTGTTAAAGGAAACTTTCAGCATGTATTGTATCCTTGTATAGTATTCAATTCCATATGTGAATTATGGAAGAAACTAGTTTAGGTTGGAATTTCATAACACAACAAAAACAAAAAGGGCGAATCGCCCATTTGGACTATGCCATCCGGACTTCCGTTTGTTCCGTTCCATTGGTATTTTTATGTATAACTAAACCCCCATATGATCCTAATAGCTTAATTTATGATTATATAAGCTTAATTATCATGTTTTTATGCTTAAATTATTCCTAAATCATATTTAGACTTTCATGCCATAAGCTACTATGAGCCGACATTAAATTCATAATTCCATTTTGCTGATTGTTTGATATTATTGTGGATAAATGGATGTCATTAAGTTTGATGTTATAATCTTGGACTAGTATCCATTCTCGTGTATATTGTGGAGCTTGCTGTTTTTTTGGGGATCATCGAGTATTAGGGGAAACACTGCCGAAAGTTTTTGAAATTCAAAGAGTTGGACAGAACTTGAGTTACTTAGTTATAAATTGATTATAGAGGGATCATAATGAGCTAATTAACCTTGGTATCTCATGTATATACTCTGTTTATCCCTAAAATAGGTATAGTCTCCTCCATCCAACTTATGGACGATGAGCATCACGTTACGTTTGTGATTCCGTTTATGGGTTCCTTCATGATCTCTTGAGTCCATATGATATTGCCACATGTGTTATGCCTCAACTTACATTGATTATGCTGGGGGATATAGCCCATAACACCAGCGAGGCCTATTGATTATATATGGTTGGGGGGAGATAGCCCATAACGTCAGTGAGGCATATTGATTATATGCTAGGGGAGATAGCCCATAACCGCAACCGGTCCTATTGATTATATATTTACCTACTAGGGGGGATATAGCCTATAACGCCAGCCAGGCATTTTATATACACGTATATAGCTACAGTTTGCATTACATGACTATACATGAGGTTAGTTCAGATGTACAATTACCTCATTAGAGGGGATATAACTCATACCACCAAATAGGTACCTGTTTAGATAGTAGTTCAGTTTCAACACTGTTTCAACTTAAACTTCGATTCACTTCCAGATCAATTGCTAGTTCAGACTCTTGTTTAGCTTTCATCATATATTCGGATTTCCATCTTAGAGTCATACTTTAGTATGCTTTACATATACTTTCCACCCAACATACATTGTACATATCGTACTCACGTCCTTTCCGAGGCGCTGTGTTTCATGCCGCTGATGGTAGGCTATAATTGCATGTTTTAGTTGCTTAACAGACTCTAATTTACTGCACTTTAATTGAGTTGATCTTTCAATCGCTAGTGTTTTGTACTAATTTTGTGTTTTATGCCTTGTAGGAGTCATTCCGAGTTATGTAGATATTGTGGAACTAATTCGAGTTATTTGGAGCTTTGACGTCTGAGTAAAAACCCAAAGGAATAAGTTGGGATCGCGTTCAGGGGTCGAGGATCACTGTTGGACGTCAAAATTCTAGGAAGAATCAACTGCTGAAAAATACACTAGTGCGACGTACTGTGCGACGCAACAATGCAAATTTATGTCAGAAATTGGCAAAGTTTAGAGACTACCTAGGTGCGCGAGCGCGCACTGGGCGCACAAGTTAGGAAATGTTCTGGCCAAAGTGCATGGCCATATGTGCGAGCACACTCCCAGGTGCACGGCCGCGCACGTCCTATTCCAGAAAGAGTCCTATTTTGTGTAAAAGAAGGTGTGTTCATTTGTGCCCGACCCTACTTGGTATATATACATGAAAAAATATTATTTTCTAGACTTTTGAAATATTTTAGACCTAAGGAGGCTAAGAAGAGGTGGGAGAAGGAAGAGCACAAAGGATTTCATCATTCAATCCTCACTCAAGACAAGAGTTTGGATAGTTGTATGTTTTCCTTTAACTTGAACTTATTTGTGATGAATTACCCCATATCTATGGAGTAGTTCTCTTTAGGGATTGATGGATTTGATGCATTGAGAATTGTTTGTGGATATTAACTCTAGGTTTTATGTATTGGATCATTTTGGGTGTTTTAATTGTTGCATCTATTTTCACATGTTCATGTAATCGAAAGAGGCATAACTTATGATGCTTTTGCACTGTCTCGTTGGTTGAATTCATTGATTCTTCATAGCAATCGAAAGAGACTAGTTGAATTATTGTTTAGACCTAGTTACGAGAATAATCGAAAGAGGTTCTCCTAAAGACCAATCCACTACGAATTCCTGCAAATCTTCACCGAGCTTAACTTAGTTCATCTTGTGAGGTTGAGACTTAATCGAGAGAGGAGTTTCCACTTAAGGTTGGAACTAATAATTGAGTGAATTCGAGAGACTCACTTGAAACTTATAAGTGATCGACTAGAGTTAAACCCCAGACAAATATCTTGCACCTATCCAATCACACCATATTTTCTCCCATTGATATATTCTTTGCTTACTCTTGTTGCGATTTTCATTAGCCATTAGTTTAGAGTTTTAGTTAATTTTAGTTTTAATCACACAAATCTAAATTGTCGATCATCTTGGATAGCCATTAAACTAGAAACTACGAAAAAACTGTTTAAATCCAATCCTTATGGATACGATATTTTTCTATACTATATTCGACTAGCGAGTATATTTAAGTGTGTGTTTTGCGCTCACCAATTTTGGCGCCGTTGCCCGGGATTGGAAATTCATAGTGTTTGAAATAGTTTGTGGTGCTAATTCAGGAATGTTTTATTTTTCTTTTATTTTTCTCTTTTTATGTTTGGTGTTACTTGACTGTGCGTAGGCTACAGGTTAGATTAGTGCATGACTTGATCCTCTTGGAAGGAAATGCCCCCATTAGAACCATAAATCGATAAACAACTGCGATAGTTGATGAAGGAAAGAAATCTCCCCGAGAATACAAAGAAGGTTGGTCAATCCTCAATAATGGAAGTTATGGCGGGAGACGAGGATAATGTTGATTTAGCTGCAAGAGAGGCAGCCCAGCAAAGAGAAAAAGTTGCACGAGATGCGGAGGAGACGGCTCTTCAAAATGCACATCCTGTCTATGAAGAGGAGTGGGCTCGGAGAATTGCTCAGAATCTACCTTTGGGTGCAGACCAATTCAGAAATATAGCTCTCGGTGTTGGGCGACCACTAGGTGATTATGCTAGATCGGTCTACAACCATGGCTTATCAAGTGTGAGACCACCTCCAGTTGCAGCTAACAATTTTGAGTTAAAGCAGCGGTTGCTTCAAACCCTTACAAACTGCTTTGTCTTCAGAGGAAAGATGAACGAAGACATAAGTAGTCACCTAATGGAATTCGAAGAGATTATGAACACCTTTCAATACAATGGTATGTCACAAGATGCAGTGTATTTAAGGGCATTCCCCTTCACTCTCAAAGACGATGCAAAGCACTGGCTTCGAAGCTTGCTTAATGGATCGATTAGAACATGGGATGAGATGACCAAAAGATTTCTTGACAAATATTTCTCATCAACTACGATGGGCAAGTTTAGAAGAGAAATACATAACTTTTTTCCAGAACGAGACTGAAACTGTGTTTGAAGCCTGTGAGAGTTTAAGGAGATAGTGCGAAAGTGTCAACATAGGGGAATTGAATTATGGATGCAACTCCAGGATTTTTGGCATGGATTGACCCCAGCATCACGCAGAACATTGAGCAATGCAGATGGAGGCCCGTTGATGAAAATGACTCCAGAGGAGATAGTCACAATTCTAGATGAGTTATCTGAGGATACAAATCAGTGGCCCTCTAAAATTGCTGAAAGAAGAAGAACAACTAGTGTTCACCAAGTTGATGCTAACACATCTTTGCAGGTACAGCTTGATGCCATGGACAAGGAAATAAGAAAGCTGACCTTAGCCTCGATACATAGTAAGCCCTATACAGCGTGTGATATATGTGGAAGAGGGCACCCTACTCATGAGTGTCAAGCCTCAATAGAGGAAGTTAATGTTTTAGGGAATTATAACTTCAATGCAATAGGTAAGAAGCACCATGATTTTTCATGGAGTTCACCTGGGGGTACTACAAACGCATGGAAACAAAACAATCCCAGATTTCAAGGACTAGGAGCTCCTGGTTTTGCGACTCAGCCAAGGCCACAGTTTCAGCCTCAACATTCCACTCAACTTGGGCTAGAAGATCTAATGAAGTCCTTCACTGTCAAGATAGATGAGATATTAGATGCTCATGGTTCAGCTATCAAAGAACTTGGCACTGGTTTGCGAAACTTGTAGAAGCAAGTAGGACAAATTGCAACTTTATTGTCTGAGACAATCCCAGGTACTCTACCAGCTGATACTGAAAAAACCCCCAAAGAAACAGTGAATGGTGTGACATTGAGAAGCGGGCAAGTGTTGGAAGATCCCACTCTAGTCCAAAAAGAAGTGGTAACTAAAAGAGAAAGTGACGAGAAGCTTAAAATTAAAGTTGATAATAAGAATAAAGGCAATAATGGACCCGAAAAAAAAGAAGAAGGAGGAAACTTCAAGAAGGGAGGAACATGAAGAGAGCAAGTACATGCCTGCTCTACCTTTCCCCAAAAGCTGTATAGAGAAAAGTTGGACAAGCAGTTTGAGAGATTTCTAGATATGTTGAGATAGGTCAATGTAAATTTTCCATTCACAGAGGTGCTCTCTCAAATGCCAGCTTATGCCAAATTGTTGAAGGAGATCCTCACAAAGAAGAGGAACATAGAAGAGACCTTAGTGGTCAAGCTCACAGAGCACTGCTCTGCAATCTTGCAAAACAAACTCCCACAAAAGTGTGGAGACCCAGGGAGTTTTACTATACATTACTCGTTAGGAACTCTTAATTTTGATAAGTCTTTATGTGATTCTGTCACGGCCCAAAACCGGGGAGCGCGATCGGTGCTCAACCGAGTGAACCCGGCCGAGCAAGCCTATTAGATTTCTTTCTACCCAAACTCATTCATGAATAAAGAGAATATATATCTTAGTTAATCAAATAATAAAGTGATCAGGTATGTAATACCAATTTCTTACCATTAGTTACTTCATTTTAATGTCTCAATTCCACACACATTTTTCATAATCTGAAGTGGAAATAAAAATTCAAGCACAACATAAGGAGTTTGACTTCCCCAGCACCAATATACAACCCACACTATGTCTATGGAGCTTCTATAGATAAAGAAGAGTACAATGATAATGCTGACAACAAGGCCCCGGCTATATCTCAAACATAATACACAAAGTACAAAAGATACATGACCCCGGGATGAAGTGGGGGCTCACCAAGTCAGCTAGGAAGAAGGTGTACTGCTATCACTGATCAATATCTCCTGCTGTGGAACCACCTGCATCCATTTAAAGATGCAGCACCCACGGCGAAAGGGACGTTAGTACTGTCGAATAGCACTAGTATGTATAACTAAACACCCTCTTGATAGACTGACAAATAATACAAACAAGATTATCATAATATCAATGGAAGCCTCAATCAACATCAAACCTCAATTTAGGATCAAGACAGTGTTCAAATTAATTTCCATATCTCATATTGGGATATTTTTAGTATCGATATACCATTATCCATAATACCATTATTCACAATACCAGTATCATCGTACTCTCAGCACGGAGTCCGATCACGGCCTGATTGGCTAGGCTATCTCATTAGAGACATCAACCACAATTACTTTCAATATTAATACCACTGTCTTTAACACGGAGTCCGATCACGACCCGATCGGCTAGGCTATCCATTAGGGACACCGACCACAATCACCATTTCGATTACAATTTCCAGCACAATCACCACTATGTGTACGGCATGGTGTCCGATCATGACCCGATCAGCTAGGCTGTCTTATTCGAGACATCAACCTTTTTATATCAATCATCGTATTTCATACTTCTTTCACATTATTACATTTTATTTGCACTAATGGCCATAATTATATAGTCATTATTGGCACGTTGGCTGTATTTAGTATTTTATGCTCACCTTTTCACTTTCAAACATCAACATCATCATTACCAACAACAACAATTCAATTCAAGGTTTGTAGTACTCATGTGAGCAATTACGAGTCTAAGGCACATAGAGATATTTCATAAAATTTGGAATAGCCTTTGTTTGAACTTGATTTGAAGTCGAAACATTATTAATGCACAGTCCATACCTGAACACATCCTCAATTGATAACATAACATAACATGAATAAATCATTTAGGATATTTATTGAACATATAACTCTCAACCCAATCTTACTCGGAATAGCCACTTTTATAATGAATCACTCGGGAGTTACATAATTTACATGAATATCATGGGATTCAATTCTTAGAGAAGAGTTTAGCTAACATACCTCAATCGAGCTTCCTTAACTCTAAAATGTTCCGGAATTCTTAGCAACTTCAATCTATTGTAGATATATAACAAATTGAACTAAAATTTAGAAGATGCTCATGGTTCTAGCTCATTTGAGCATCATTTAGGATACTTATTGAACATATAACTCATTTAGGATACTTATTGAATAAATCATTTAGGATATTTATTGAACATATAACTCTCAACCCAATCTTACTCGGAATAGCCACTTTTATAATGAACCATTCGGGACTTACATAATTTACATGAATATCGTGGGATTCAATTCTAAGAGAAGTATTTAGCCAACATACCTCAATCGAGCTTCCTTAACTCTAAAATATTCTGGAATTCTTAGCAACTTTAATCTATTATAGATATATAACAAATGGAACCAAAATTAGGAAGATGCTCATGGTTCTAGCTCATTTGAGCATTTTATCAAACACTAGGTGTGCATTAAGGTTTCAAGGTTCTTTTATGGAGGATTCCATCATCCCACAACCCATTCTTTACTATTTTTAGCTCAACAATCTTCCTACACCCTTTGATAACAGATGCATGTAAAATAAACAACTCTCATGCCCAAATATTATCTTGCTAATTACCCATTTCGAAACAAAATTCGAAATTGAGGGTTAGGATGTAGAATCTTACCTCTAGGATGAAGACCTAGTGTGTTTCCCTTCTTAATATTCCAAATTTGAGCAAGAATTGAAGAACAATTATTAAGGAACACCTTCTCACTCTAGGGCACTCTCTCTCATTCTAAAATGTCAGATTTTAGATCAAAAATGGCCCAAATCGTGTATTTAACGAAGTAGGGTCGGGTTTTTAAAACCCAAAAATGGAGCTCCGAAACAAGGTCTGCGATCGCATAATCGATATGCAGACCGCATATCGGTCGCATAATTGGTGTCCAGAACCGGCAAAAATCGGTCGGTGTCTGCGGTCACTATGCGACCCGCAGACTTCTTCTGTGGTCACATAATGAACTGCAGAACAGTTATGCGGTCGCATAGTCGACCACAGAATTTCATCCAAACTGACCCTCTCCTGCCTCACTTCTACGGCCATTATGCGGTCTGCAGAGTGATTCTGCGGTCGCATAATGGACCGCATAAATGCATTTCTCTGCCAAAATTTTTCCTTTACTTTACAGTGCATTGTTCAATCCAAAAAGTCTGAGCCGCGGCGAGCTTGCGAGTCGCGAAGAATTTCTACAATCTTCACACATGTAAGCCTAGTCCGGCACTATGAAACATTATGTTTCCTTTGCAAAATTTTGCGAGTCCTTACATTCTCCCCCACTTAGTATCATTCGTCCTCGAATGAGGGTTAAAATCTATTATTAGCATCTTATGCAACTCAGTTTTCATACCACGCACCAGCAACCCCAAATTTGACTAACTCCCTAAATTTAAAAACATTTCACCAGAGTTTACCTTGTCTAGGCCTATCCACATTTCAGAGATCCCCATAAGCACATCCTCAAAACATATACATAATCCAACAACGTAACATAACACAAAATAACACCAATTGTGGCCTCACAAGCAATTGTACTACCAGAACGGAACACCCTTAACATCAAATGTACAAATCATACATAATTCATAGAAAGTATCTCTTAGAATTTTCATAAGGCACAACTCATAAATACATGGTTATTCAAACAAATAAGGATACTTTTTCTTTATTTCTTCCTCGGCCTCCCAAGTAGCCTCTTCAACCTGTTGGTTTCACCATAGCACTATCACTGATATAATTTCTTTGTTTCTCAACTTTCAGACTTGCCGATTAATAATAGAAAATGGAATCTCTTCATAAGTCAATTCCTGATTAACCTCAATAGTCTCAACTGGAACAATGACCCTCGGGTCTCCAACTACTTTCTTCAACATAGACACATGGAACACAGGGTGTACTAATGACATCTCAGGTGGTAGCTCAAGTTTGTACGCCACCTCACCAATCCTCTGAATGATTATGTACGGTCCAACATACCTCGAACTCAATTTCCATTTCTTACCAAATCGCATTATGCCTTTCATGGAGGAAACTTTCACGAATACACAATCACCTTCTTTGAATTCCAAATCCCTACTACTAACATCCGAATAGGATTTCAGACGTCTCGGAGCAGTCTCCAACCGCTTTTTAATGATTCTAACTTTTTCCATAGTCTGATGCACGAGGTCTGGCCCTATCAACTCTGCTTCCCCAATTTTAAACCACCCAATGGGAGATCTACATTACCTACCCTATAAAGCTTCGAACGGTGCCATCTGGATTCTAGCATGACAGCTATTATTGTATACAAATTCTATGAGTGGTAAATGATCATCCCAACTACCTTTGAAGTCTAGAACACAAGCGCACAACATATCCTCAAGCGTATCAATAGTCTGCTCTGCCTGCCCGTTAGTTTGCGGGTGAAAGGATGTACTAAGATTCACCTGAGTACCCAAGAGTTAGCAGTGAATTATGCTCCTCGATCAGATATGATGGAAATTGGAGTGCCATGCAACCTGACTATTTCTTTGATATACAACTGAGCATATTGTTCCGCTGTATCGGTAGCCTTAACCGGCAAAAAGTGTGCTGATTTCGTGAGCCGATCCACAATCACCCAAATTGAGTGAAACTTGCACGGAGTGCATGGTAATCCTACCACAAATTCCATATTAGTCATTTCCCACTTCCACGTTTGAATTTCTATGTTTTGTGCAAACCCACCAGGCCTTTGGTGTTCGACCTTCACTTGTTGACAATTTGGACACTTCGCCACAAACTCCGCTACATTCCTCTTCATATCATTCCATTAGTAGACTTCCTTAAGATTATGATACATTTTCGTAGAACCTGGGTGCACGGAATACCTAGAAGTGTGAGCCTCGGTCATGATTCTTTCCCGGAGATCGTCTATAGAAATACATAGCCGCCGTTGGTACCTTAGTGTACCATCATTCATGCCAAGAGTAAAAGCCATAGTTTAATGTTTTTGAATCCCCTCCTTCAATTGTATCAAAAATGGATCGTTGGACCGTTTCTCCTTCACTTCCACAACAAGTGATGATTCGGCCATATTTTGTACAATCACCCCTCCTTCACTAGAGTCTGAAATACGAAATCCCAAACTTGTCAATCGATGAACTTCCTTGGCCAATGGCATTTCATATGCCTCCTAGTGTGCCAAACTACCCATAGATTGTCGGCTAAGAGCATCCTCCACAACATTAGCCTTCCCCGGATGGTATAAATATCATTGTCATAATCCTTGAGTAATTCAAGCAATCTTCTCAGCCTCATATTCAATTCCTTCTGTTTGAAAATATATTGAAGGCTCTTATGGTCCGTGAATATATCCACACGGACCCCATATAAATAATGACGCCAAAATTTCAAAGAAAATACTACCGCCACAAGTTCTAAATCATGTGTTGGATAGTTCTTTTCATGATTCCTGAGTTGCCTAGAAGCATAAGCTATAACCTTGTGATGTGGCATTAATACACACCCAAGCCCGATCCTTGAAGCATCACAATGTACCACAAATCCATATATACCATATGGTAGGGTCAACACCGGTATCGTAGTAAGTCTTGCTTTCAATTCCTGGAAGCTCCTTTCACAAGCATCTGACCATTGGAACTTAATTGCCTTCCGCGTCAATTTAGTCATTGGAGAGGCAAGTGTAGAAAACCACTCCACAAACTTTCTGTAATAACCAGCTAAGCCTAAGAAACTGCGAATCTCTATTGGAGTTGTAGGTCTCGGCCAATTCTTCACAGCTGAAATTTTCTGAGGATCAAGAATATGACCGATTCAAGCCAAAATGTACACATTGAAAACTTTGCATATAACTGGTGCTGATGTAGGGTTTGCAAACTACCCCGAGATGATTAACATGGTCTTCTCGACTTCGTGAATATACAAGAATATCGTCAATAAACACTATCACAAAAAAGTCGAGGAATGTCTTAAAAACTCGATTCATAAGATCCATGAAGGCTAATGGGCATTTGTTAGCCCAAAAGACATCACTAGAAATTCAAAATGCCCATAACGGGTCCTAAAAGTAGTTTTTGGAATATCCCGTTCCCTCATCTTAAATTGGTGATACCCGGATCATAAATCAATCGTGGAGAAGTACCTGGCACCTTTCAATTGATCAAAAGGGTCATGTATCCTTGGCAGTGGGTACTTATTCTTGACTATGACCTTATTAAGTTGTCGATAGTCAATACACATTCTCAGCAACCCATCTTTCTTTCTTCCAAAAAGGACCGGTGCGCCCCAAGGAGACACACTTGTCCGGATAAAACCCTTTTATAACAAATCTCTCAATTGTTCCTTTAGCTCCTTAAATTCTGCCAGTGCCATTCTGTAGGATGGAACAGATAAAGGATGCGTGTCTGGCATCACATCACTACCAAAATCAATCTCCCTATCTGGTGGGATCCCAGGGAGTTCATTCGGAAAGACTCCCGGAAATTCATTCACAATAGGCATAGACTCAAGTGTAGGTGCCTCAGCATCGGTGTACGTAACCCGGACCAAAAGGTAAATACATCCCTTATTGATCATCTTTGTGGCCTTGAGGTAGGAAATAAACCTTCCCTACAAGATTAATTCCTCACCCTTCCACTCAATAACTAGCTCGTTTGGAAATTTAAACTTAACAGTCCTGGTTCGGCAATCAAGCTTGACAAAACAATAATAAAGCCAATCCATCCCCATTATCACATCAAAATCGACCATTCTCAATTCAATAAGATCGGACACGGTGTCCCGACCACGCAACGTGATAACACAATCCCTATAAACCCGCGGGGCCAAAATAGACTCACCAACCGGAGTAGATACAAAGAACGGCTCACAAAGCTGTTTTGGTTCTATCCCAAATTCCATAGCAACGTAAGGTGTGACATATGACAAAGTGGAACCGGGATCAATAACAGCATATACATCATGAGATAGGACTGTCAATATACCCGTGACAAGATCTAGAGAAACCTCTGAATTCTGGCGACCCCTCATAGCATAGAAACGACCGGATCCTCCCGAACTCTGTGCTCCACCCCTAGCTGCACCACGCCCTGCGCGTGTTGGAGTGCCTCGAGCTGGAGGTGGTGTTGTGGATGTAGTAGATGTAGAACTGGCTGGTTGTGTCATGCCCATGCCCATACCCTGGCAGGACGAACGACAATCCCTCTGAATGTGACCCCTCAATCTGCATCTGTAGCATATGGGTAAGTCCATGTAGCATATTCCTGGGTGCATCTTTCCACACCTAGGACATGGGGACCTCCTCTGCTACTGGAATCAACCACCATGACAACCCTGCTGATAGGATCCCTTGTTACCCTGACTGGGCCTGAAACGGCTCCACTGCTACTGCTGACTGGGCCCTGATGGCGGTGCACTAGCCGAAGACTGGGCAAAGGATTGGGATGGCCCTGACGACCCTCCCCTAAATGTTGACTTGCCAACACCAGAATAACCACCAACGTTGCCCGCAGACCGGGCCTTATTGCTACCCTCTCGCTTCATTTTGTTCCTCAATTTGCGAGTCTCTATTGCTTGAGCGAATGCCACCATTTTTCCGTAGTTCATATCAGAATTCAAGGCATTTGTAGCAGCCTTATTAATTACCAAGGGACTAAGTACATGCACAAAGCGGAGCACTCTAGCCTCCATAGTGGGCAAAATTTAAATAACATACTTAGACAGGTACGCGAATCTCATATGGTAATCCCACACACTCAGGCTACCTTGTCTTAGGTTCTCAAACTCAGCAGCACGGGCTGCCTTAGTCTCGGCAGGCAAGAAATGATCAATGAAGGCATCGGCAAACTCACCCCACCTCGCCGGAGGGCTCCTTTCTTCACGGGATTCCTCCCATAGTTCGAACCAAGAATATGCCACCTCTTTCAGGCGGTAGGAGGCCAATTCCACTGCCTATGTCTTAGCAGCACGCATAACTCGGAGTGTCTTGTGCATCCCATCAATGAAGTCCTGTGGATCCTCCCCTGGGTTAGTACCCGTAAACACTGGAGGATCCAACTGGAGAAACATGTTCACCCTGGAACTAGTAGAATCCCCTGGCTGATTGGACGAAGTGGGTGCAACATTTGATCTTTAGGCCTGGGATGCCACTATCTGAGCCAACATCTGTATGGCTCCCCTAAGATCAGCATCAGAAACACCAGAATCAAAAGTTGGAACTGGAGGTGGAACTGGTATATCAGTTGGAGGGACCGTTGCACCCTTAGTAGGTGTAGGGACAGGTGTGGTCTGATCAGTTATAGTAGAGTCAGGCAGTGTAGTAACTGGAGGAATATTATTACTCCTCGGGTGCTCACCCGCATCATCAATTATAGGGTCAACTATTACTCCTGGGGTGACATTGGCTCTTTGGCCAGTTCTTACCTTCTTCTTAGGTGCCATGTATTGAAAGTTAAAGTAAAGCA
This sequence comes from Nicotiana otophora, assembly GCA_000715115.1. Taxonomy (NCBI): domain Eukaryota; kingdom Viridiplantae; phylum Streptophyta; class Magnoliopsida; order Solanales; family Solanaceae; genus Nicotiana; species Nicotiana otophora. The sequence goes on from AWOL01S0052658.1 coordinate 110,312, forward strand.
CGAGTTAAAAGAGGAACAATCTTACCATCAGCTTTATCGCATGATCGAGAACATGAAAGAAGTGTATTATTCCTAAATGCCCATGTAGTATCCTCATTATAGGTGTGGTCGACAACACACCGATAATAAGGACTCTACTAGACACGGCTCCGAGACATCCGAGGACAATTTAAAAGCTTAGGCTCTGATACCAAAATTGTCATGCCCCAAAAGCGAGGAGCGCGACCGGCGCTTAACCGAGTGAACTTGGACGAGAAAGCCTATTAGATTTCCTTATACCCAAACTCATTCGTGAATAAAGAGGATATATATCTTCGTTAATCAAACAATAAAGTGATAACATCTGCAATACCAATTGCTTACCATTAGTTACTTCATTGTAAAGTCTCAATTCGATACACATTTTTCATAATCTGAATTAGAAATAGTAATTCAAGTACAACATAAAAAGTTTGACTTCCCCAACACCAATATACAACTCACACTACGTCTACGGATCATCTATAGATAAAAAAGAGTACAATGATAATGCCGGCAATAAGGTCTCGGCTATACCTCAAACAGAATACACAAACTACAATAGATATATGACCCCAGGATGAAGTGGGGCTCACCAAGTCAGATGGGAAGAAGGTGTACTGCTATCACTGATCAATATCTCCTACTGTGGAACCACCTACATCCTTTTAAAGATGCAGCGCCCCCAGCAAAAGGGATGTTAGTACTGTCGAATAGCATTAGTATGTATAACTAAACACCCTCTAAATAGAATGACAAATAATACAAACAAGATTATCATAATATCAATGGAAGCCTTAATCAACATCAAACCTCAATTTAGGATCAAGACAGTGTTCAAATTAATTTCCATATCTCACATTGGGAGATTTTTAGTATCGATATACCATTGTCCACAATACCATTATTCACAAAACCAGTACCACTGTACTCTCAGCACAGAGTCTGATCACGGCCCGATCGGCTAGGCTATCTCATTACAGACATCAACCACAATTACTCTCAATATTAATACCACCATCTTTAACACGGAGTCTGATCACGACCCGATCAGTTAGGCTATCCATTAGGTACATCGACCACAATCACTATTCCAATTACAATTTCCAGCACAATCACCACTATGTGTGCGACATGATGTCAGATCACGACCCGATCGGCCAGGCTGTCTTATTCGAGATATCAACCTTTTTATATCAATTATCGCATTTCATACTTCTTTCACATCATTACATTTCATTTGCACTAATGGCCATAATTATATAATCATTCTTGGCAAGTTGGCCGTATTTAGTATTTCATGCTCTCCTTTTCACTTTTAAACATCAACAACATCATTACCAACAAGAACAATTCAATTCAAGGTTTGTAGCACACATGTGAGCAACTAAGAGTCTAAGGCACATAGAGATATTTCATAAAATTTGGCATAATAGCCTTCGTTTGAACTTGACTTGAAGTCGAAATATCATTAATGCATAGCCCATACTTGAACACATCCTCAATTGATAACATAACATAACATGAATAAAGCATTTAGGATACTTATTGAACATATAACTCTCAACCCAATCTTACTCGGAATAGCCACTTTTATAATGAACCACTCGGGACTTACATAATTTACATGAATATCGTGGGATTCAATTCAAAGAGAAGATTTTAGCCAACATACCTCAATCGAGCTTCCTTAACTCTAAAATATTCCGGAATTCTTAGCAACTACAATCTATTATAGAAATATAACAAATTAAACCAAAATTAGGAAGATGCTCATGGTTCTAGCTCATTTGAGCATTTTATCAAACACTAGGTGTGCATTAAGGTTTCAAGGTTTTTATGGAGGATTCCATCATCCCACAACCCAATGTTTACCATTTTTAGCTCAACAATCCTTCTACACCCTTTGATAACACATGCATGTAAGATAAACAACTCTCATGCCCAAAATTTATCTTGCTAATTACCTATTTCTAGACAAAATTCAAAATTGAGGGTTAGGTGTAGAATTTTACCTCTCTGATAAAGACCTAGTGAGTTTCCCTTCTTAATCTTCCAAAATTTGAGCAAGAATTGAAGAACAATTATTGAGGAATACCTTCTCGGTCTAGGGCACTCTCTCTCACTCTAAAATGTCAGATTTTAGCTCAAAAATGGCCCGAAGTGTGTATTTAACGAAGTAGGGTCTGGTTTTAAATACCCAAAAATGAAGCTGCGGAATAAGGTTTGTGATCGCATAATCGATATGCAGACCGCATATTGGTTGCATAATTGGTGTCCAGAACCGGTAAAACTATGTCTGTGTATGTGGTCACTATGCGGTCCGTAGACTTGTTTTGTAGTCGCATAACAAATCGCAGAACAGTTATGCGGTCGCATAGTCGACTGCAGAATTTCATCCAAACTGACCCTTTCCTGCCTCACTTCTACGGACATTATGCATCCCGCGGAGTGATTCTGCGGTCGCATAATGGACCGCATAAATGCATTTCACTGCCAAAAATTTTCTTTTACTTTCCAGTACATTGTTCAACCCAAAAAGTCCGAGCCGCGGTGAGCTTGCGAGCCGCAAAGAATTTCTACAATTCTCACACACGTAAGCCTAGTCCGGCACCATGAAATATTATTTTTCCTTTCCGAACTTTTGCGGGGACTTACAGATTCTGGTGCCTCGATTAATTTAATGCCTTTGTCTATTTACAGGAAGCTAGAGAATGAGATTGGAGAGATAAGGTTTTTACAAATATCTTTGCAGCTGACAGAACAAAAAACTATCAAACCTAAGGGGATAGTGGAAGAAGTCTTAGTTCAGGTAGATAAGTTTGTATTTCCTGTAGAATTCATAGTAGTGAAGATGAAGGAGAATAAGGAGGTCCCCCTCATCTTTGGAAGACCATTCTTAGCGACGAGCAGAGAAATATTAGACATATATGATAGAAAGCTCATGCTTAGAGTGGGTGAGGAGACGGTGACTTTCGAGATGAATGTGGAGATGGGGGTGAGAAAGGAGAAGCCAGCTGCAAGTGTAGAGTGGAGAGTGAAAAGCTCGAAAGATAAGGTCCTAGTGATTGATAAAGATAAGTGTGGGGTATACCCCCAAGAAGGCTGAGAAGAAGCTGTCCGAGTGGATGTGTACACTAGTTCGGGCACGAAAAATGGAGCCACACTTTGACTCATACCCTAACTAGAGATTCAGGGAAGTTTCCTCTATCTTATGATTTTTAATTGTGTGTCATGGGGACATGACACAACTTAAAGTGCGGGGTGGGGGATATATTTGTATGTATGTTGTATGTATATTAATTTGGTTAGTTTTTTTTGGAAAAACATAATTTTTTAAAAATTTTTGATTTTTCCCGACGATGGATATCATTCGACGGGTTTCATGATTAAAGCGGAAAGAAAAAGACAAAAAGATTTTCTCTTGTTAGGTAGTGTATTAATTTCCCCTTGGTTTTTCTTTGTGTCGCGGTTCTTTTCCAAGGGTTTTGATTAAACTGGGTGTAGTTAATTTTTATTTTTAGTTAGGAATAGGGAGCCTTGTGCTGAGAGATGAATTGAAGACAATGGCTCTTAACTTTATTATACCTTGAGAATAGTGACTGCTTTAGTTGTTACACTTAGGCTCAGTTTTTGACTCTTGTATAAGTACCTTAAAGTGTATGATCTTAACTTTGCTTAACTTCTTTCACTAGAGTGTCTTGATAGTCTAATTCAGAGTGAGTTATGTGCTAGGTTTGTGTAAGGTTTTTGTGTTATTCTGTGTATTACATTTGATGTCTAGAACTTGCCCCTGTGTTTGCAAAGCGAAATGGTAGTTTTATTCAGTCTTGGAAGTGATATAGGCATTCATTTGTTGAGCCAATGATATGAGTTTACCCACAAAATTGTTATGTATCGTAGTTAACCCCGTTGAGCCTGTAATCCCGCTTCTTTGGTAATCACATTACAAGCCTTACCCAGTTGTTTGAATTAGCCATCTATTTGAACCGTTTACCTCTCGTGAGCACTTGGAAATTGTATGAACTTTGTAAAAGTTGAAGTGTGGCATGATTGGGTTGGTTTTTGAGTGGAGCTAATGAGATAAGGAGAAAGGTGCACTGTTTTGAAAAAGAGGCTACTTAAATTAAAAAAGAAAAAAAATACGTAGTGTATTGTTGTGAAAATTATCAATTGATAAGTGGTAACTCTTGATGTACTTTTGATTAAAGAAGTTGGGAGTTAATGTAAATTTATGTGAAGGTGGAGTATTTGTTTGACATAAGTGTGGGGTTTTAACAATGAGATGTATGTATTAAAGTGCTTTGGGAGGTGTAGTCACTCTTATATCTAAATGTATCATACCCGTCCCGCAGCTTACATTACAACCAATTAAAGTCCTACTTCATCCTTGATTGAATGAGCTCAATTAGTAGAGTAGTACACTACGGGCAAGCCTATGGTTCATCTTTTGTGGCATATGAATGTTATTTCTGAGAGTGGGTGAATTATGTCTATCTTGAGTTCCGAGTTGTTCTTAATATTTATTGTGTGTGGAACTACTATCTTTTGTTATGAGGGTACTTGATTCATGAAGGAAAAGTAATGTTAGACCTCTATGTTGGAGTAAGTGAGCAGGTTATAAATAATGCGTGGTACTTGCGAGTCAAATATTGAGGCTAGGATGTTACACTATTGTGTTTAATGTATTTTAGATATTCTTGGTATGATTAGTTATGAGAGTTGTGTAATGTGGTCGTGTCTATATAAAGTGTAGTTTGATTTCTCGAGGAGGAGCAATGGTTTAAGTGTGGGGTGTTGATGGTAGGCTATAATTGCGTGTTTTAGTTGCTTATTGCACTCTAATTTACTGCACTTTAATTGAGTTGAGCTTTCAATCGCTAATTTTTTGCACTAATTGTGTGTTTTATGTCATGTAGGAGTAATTCCGAGTTATGTAGATATTGTGGAACTGATTCGAGTTATTTGGAGCTTTGAAGTCTGAGTAAAATCCTAAAGGAATAAGCCGGGATTCTGTTCGGGGGTCGAGGATCACTGCTGGACGTCAAAATTCAAGGAAGAATCAACTGCTGAAAAAATACACTAGTGCGACGTAGCAGTGCAAATTTATGTTAGAAATTGGCAATGTTCAAAGGCTACCCAGGTGCGCGAGCGTGCACTGGGCGCGCAAGTTAGGCAGTGTTCTGGCCAAAGTGCGCGGCCATATGCGCAAGCACACTCCTAGGTGCGTGGCCGTGCATGTCCTATTCCGGAAAGAGTCTTATTTCACGTAGGAGAAGGGGTGTTCATTTGGGCCCGACCCTACTTGGCATATATACATGAAAAAGCAGTATTTTCTGGACTTTTGACATACTTTAGACCTAAAGAGGCAAAGAGAGGTGGAGAAGGAAGAGCACGAAGGATTTCATCATTCAATCCTCACTCAAGACAAGAGTTTGGATCGTTGTATGTTTTCTTTTAACTTGAAATTATTTGTGATGAATTACCCCATATCTATAGAGTAGTTCTCTTTAGGGATTGAATGATTTGGTGTATTGAGAATTGTTTGTTGATATTAACTCTATTTTTTATGTATTGGATCATTTTGGATGTTTTAATTGTTGCATCTATTTTCACATGTTCATGTAATCGAAAGAAGCATAACTGGTGATGTTTTTGCATTATCTTGTTGGTTGAATGCATTGATTTTTCATAGTAATCGGAAGAGGCTAGTTGAATTATTGTTTAGACCTAGTTAGGAGGATAATCGGAAGAGGTTCTCCTAAAGACCAATCCACTACGAATTCCTACATATCTTCACCGAGCTTAACTTAGTTCATCTTGCGAGGTTGAGATTTAATCGAGAAAGAAGTTTCCACTGAACGTTTGAACTAATAATTGAGTTAATTCGAGAGACTCACTTGAACCTTATAAGTGAATCGACTAGAGTTAAACCCCATACAAGCATCTTGCACCTATCCAATCAACCCCTATTTTCTCCCATTGATATCTTCTTTGCTTACTCTTGTTGCGATTGTGATTAGCCAATAGTTTAGACTTTTAGTTAATTTAATTTCAATCACACAAATCTAAATTGTCGATCATCTTGGATAGCCATTAAACTAGAAGCTACGAAAAAACTGCTTAAATCCAATCCCTGTGGATACGATATTTTTGTATACTATATTCGACTAGCGAGCATATTTAAGTGTGTGTTTTTCGCTCGTCAACAAATAGATCAACGCTTGAGCCACATCAGTAGGTGATGAGTTATGGATTTACCATTTATTTTAGTCTCTTTTCTTTAGTTTTTGTATCCGTTAATTATAATATGAGGTTGTTTGTGGTGTGTATTGCTATATTTTTAGGTAAATGATGTCATGAAGAGAGTTGAAGTCAATCAAAGTGGAATTGAGCAAAAAATAGTTAAAGAAGTGCAAATTTTTTCAGTGATTCCGCATCTGCGGAACACTGTTCACTTCTGCGAGTAGAAGGTCGCATCTACGGAAATGCCAATCTTCCACTAGGATCTCATCTGTGGTGGGTTATCCGTATCTGCGGAGGTGCTTCTGCCCAAAAGGTTCGCACCTGCATATGTGCTTCTGCGCCTCATGGTTTGCTTCTGTGAAAATCCAATTGTCTACTCACCTCCCATCTGCGTGGAGAATTCCTCATCTGTGCAGACGCACCTGCAAGGTTTCTTCCCCCAGAGTTGGGCAACTTAGGCATTTCACATTTTATCCGTTCCAAACCCACAAATACACGACCTAGCTTTTTGGAAACACATCTTTGCCTTATTTCTCAGTCTCTTGACTAGAGCAGACAAGATTTAGAGTTAGGGTTCTTGCACACACACTTGGGTACTAAAGATTTGAAGCTTTTGGTTGAGAATATCTTGCCTATCTTTACTCATTTCTTCATTTCCTTGTTCTGTATTATACTAAGTGTGTAGTATTTTTTTCCAACACTTGAATCTAATTTATGGGAATTAAATATGTTGTTGTGCTTATGTATTGAACGATTTTTATTTATATTGAAGTGCATTATTATTTCTTTAATTATTGTTGTTCTTTAATATTTCCAAAAGGATTATCTAACCCTAGGACTCGCCCATTAACTTCGAATTAATTTTGGAAAAGATAATTTAGGGTTGGGAAAGATTAATTAACAAGAACTTGAGGCGTTAACCCTCGCTTTATAGATTTTACATAGGGATAGGATTGAACCACTTATAGCCATATTCGGGAGTGATTAATCTCGTAATTGTTTTTGGGATAATTTAATTAGGAAGTCGTGTTAGTCTTCAGAAGAAGCTAATAAAGAATTATTACCCGAGGCTAATTAACATAAACTCGCTCAAATTGGTAAAATCATGAAATACATGGATCGTTACTTGAGTATAAGTCCATGTGTATCCATGCTTGTAGCCATTGATTATTTTACTTGCTTTCTAGGTTAGTTTACATTTGCGTTTTTAGACATAAATAGTTTCTCAAAACCATTCTAAGTGTTTGGCTTATCATAATAAGTGATAATTGTCTTACACTCCTAATCGCCTTCATATTGTTCTATGTGGGATTTGACCCCGACTCATAGTTGAGTATATTATATTGGGGGTGTTGGTTGGGAAACAGTAAAGGAATGTAGTGTGTGGAAAATCTAATCTTTTGAGGTTGTGGCATGTGAAGCGAACGCCCAAGTTGGGGGTGTTGGTGTAAATTGGGAAACAGTAGAGGAATGTAGTGTGTGGAAAAGCTAATCTTTTGAGATTGTGGTGTGTGAAGCGAATGGATAAGTCTAGAGCCAACGTACCTTAAACAAAAGCTTCGTGTTACCTCAAACCATGAAATACTCACTCTATTCAAAAAAAAGGAAAACAAAAGAAAAAGAAAATGAAGTGGTGAGAGAACGTGGAAGGGCAAGCAACTAGGGAGTGGTTATCAATTACAAGGTGGGTTGCTTGTAGCAATTAGATATCAACAAGGGCATTGTGTACTATTCGAGAAAGAATGTAGGTAGCGTTTAAGGAGGGTATAGTCACTACATTCTCAAATATTCATCCAACTCGCCTCGAAGCCTACACTGCAACCCATGAAAAGTCATTTTTGATCTACAACCAATTATTCCTGAGATAGCAATGGGTTAAAATAAGGGCAAGCATATGCACTCATACTTGTAACACTTAACTTTCTTTCTGAGTACAAGAGTGCTTGATTGTATCCCAGTACATATTTGTATTTGTTGAGTTGGGGATTTGCTTTAATGTGAGCACGCATGAATTGCAAGAGTTAGCAGAAGTTAGACTTATTAAAGTAGGATACAAGTGCATATCTAGCTATTAGTAGCACTGTGTCATTTATTTTGAGGCTCGATGCTCACAAACTGATTATTTGACCAGTTAAACGGTCTTCGTCTTCATTGAAGGGTGAATATAGGAAGTTACATGCTTGTTAGCTAACAGTCATCGCCATCCATAGTCATAGTTGTTTTGTTATGAGTCGAAAGTATATTAGTATTTAGTAGGGCGACTTTTTAGTTGCTTGAGGGCAAGCAAGTGTCTAAGTTAGGGGTGTTGATGTGCCATAGAAATGCGGCACTTTTGATACTAATTAGATAAACTTTAGCTCATTTTTTAAAGCATTATAAGTCATTTCTTATGTAGCTTTGGTGTTTTGCAGTAAACCAGACTTGAAGAACCAAGAACATGAAAAAGATGACAAAATCTATTGAAAGGCAGATATGTGATAGGTCTACGACCACAGAAGTGAGGTGCGGACCGCAGACCCATCGCAGAGCTAAACAGACCATCCTAGTATCAGAGAGTCAAATTTGTGGTTCACTATGCGGCTTCACAACACTCATGCGGACTGCGTAGTTGTCCCACAAATGCAAGAGGGCTTCTAGTGAAGATGATTTTGCGGTACACTATGCTGCCGTGAAACCACTATGCAGACCACATAATCAATATGCGAGAAAGAACTGGAAAACTTTCTGATCCAAACTGCGGCGCTGATGAAGATGTGCGGACCATGAATGCATTCTGCGATCGCAGACTTAATCTGCAGGGTCATTTTTTGTCATATTTTGTCCATAAATTTTGGGGCCATTATAAATAAAATGAGTAGAGTTTTTGTGGACCATCTTGTCTGAAAAAGAGGCTACCCTTAGAGCATTGAATATACCATTATTTTGGAGCTTTTGAGAGAGATTCTAAGGCTTTGTCCTCTTTATACGCTTTTATGACTTTATTTATTGCTTTGTTCTTGTATTCTAGTATGAGTAGCTAACTTTAAATACTAAGGCTATGTACCCTAAGTGGGTGTAATGTTAATGGGTGTTTACCATTAAATATGTATATAATGGTTGGTTGATTTCTATTCATTTCCCATGCTTCACTTATAGTTGATAGTTGCAAACATTGACTAGTGCCATTGCACTCAATCTTTACTTTAAAAAGTGGGTTTGGGTTTGGTAGAATTGAATATCAAGAACTCAAGGCTTTAAACCTTGTTTAGTAGAATCACTTTGGTATAAGTGGGTTCTACTTGGCATAAATTGGTTGTTCTTAATTGTAACTCTTTTATATTTGGGAAAATCATAGAGAGGAAATACTACCTAATTATTGGAAAATATAGGGTAGTCATTTAGGAACCATTTTCATATCAAAAGACCTTACATTACAAATATATCATATTAACACCGAATACATTCCATTGATGGGGACACAACCTTGATTTCTAAATCAAATTAATCAATTCTCTTAACAAAATAGCCTTTCTTAACAAGTCATAATTATGAAACTCTTTTTTTTAAACTAACAAAGTAGAATAACGGCTTAAGTCAAGTTACACACTACTCAAGAAACCTTTTCACACCTATTCCCTGTGGGATTCGACCCCAACCTATTTAGGTTATTATATTTGACATCGATCGTCTTACACGATTAATATAGGTGTAATTTGAGCGTATCAAAATTTGGCACCGTTGTTGGGGAACAATTTGGCGTATTTAAGTTGTTTGAGAAGTAAACGTACCTGTTTTGGTCCAAATTTGTGAATATTTGTGTAATTATTTTCTTATCTTTGTTTATCTTCTTTATTGTTTTTTTTATTTATTTTCTTGTTTATTTTCTTAGTTTTTAAAAAATGGCATCATGTAATGAAAATTGGTTGGATGGTAGTTTTTCATACTTTGATGACCCTTGCCCTTATTGTGAAGGACCACACTCATGGCAAAATTGTTTAAATTTTCTCGGAGGCGGATTGTGCGCACAATCTCAAACCCAAGAGTGGAGTATTTGGGATAAGTGTGGTGGTCAAAATGGTCATTGGACTAATTGTGCTTATTTGTCCTTCCCTTCACCGAATCCCCGCTATGATGATTCTACTTTTTGTGATGATAATTATAGGGATATGAAAGTGGAAGAAAGTGAGCATGGTCAAAATGGAGAGTTAAAGATCATGATGGAATGCCTACTTGAAGGAAGAAACAAAGAGCAAAATACCTTGGAGGAGCTTTTGAAAAATAGTCTCCAAAATGATTTGGCGCTTGAAAGGTTGAACTCACAAATGGGAAAAATGCTTGAAGCTTTAGAGGTCCAAAAATACTTGAAGTAAATGATAGCCAAGAACCTTCCTTAGAGGTTGAAGCCGAAAATCCTTCTTTGGCACTTGATCCAAATAAAGAAGAATTCTCTAATGCTCAAACTGAGAGTATGATGCTCATGTTAGAGGCCATTCTTAAAAATGAGGAGAAGCAATACTTGACACTCGAGGACTTGAAACAGGCACTAAATCGAAATGATAAGACTATCCACACCTTGGAAGATCAAATGAAATCATTGATTGAGGCACATAATGCTCGCAAACTTGAGAGTGTGGAAAAAGGTCAAGAAGAGTCCAACTTCGAGGAAGAAAGTGAGCTTTATTTTGAGGAATCAAGAATTGAACATCTGCCAACTGACTCCACGATTTTTGGTGATGCCAAGCAAAATATGGAATTATAGTCAACCAGTGTAGTTGAAAAGATGATTGAAAATGACACTAGTTCGGGGGAAAAAGAGGATGTCGAAATTCGGAAACATTTGCAAGTTGGGAGTTTGATATCTCATCCCAAGCACTTTTCAACTTTGGACTTGTATGGTGATATGGGATTTTAACCATATGAATCCATGTGGGAGTGCAAAGAAGAAAGATAAGAGCCATACATCTTGCAATTTGAATATTCAAGAACGCAAAATGCCATGCCTCAAAAGAAAGCCAAGAAATGCAAAACGAAGAAATTAAAGTTTGGCTTGATCATCTACCTACCACCCCCATCGCTCGTGGTCACAAGCTTGATTACAAGTTAGTTGCACAGTTCATATCCTCCAAGTGGAGAGAAAAGTGGTAAAGTTTACTCGCGTCATGCCACGAAGTTAAATGCGGCATTTGGTGGGAGCCAACCCATTATTTTCAAAAAATTTAGTCGTTTTTGAATGTTTCTTTTTTAGAATAGTTTATTATGTTATTTTTGACTAATTTGAAAAGTTTCAGATTTTTTGGAGTTGAATTGAGGAGTTTAAGGTGTTGGAACAAGACAAAATAGTGGCTACCCAGATTTGCCTAGTAGAACTGTGGTGCAACAGCACATGCGTAAAGATTTGTTTTGCTGCAGCTTCGCAAAAGTGCCCAGGTCACCGCAGATGCGGTACTTTCTAAGAAGCGGTTCATACGCCGCAAAAGCATGGTCGCAGAAGCGGTTACAAATCCGCAGATGCGACTCGTCAGGTACTTTTAATGAGTCAATATGATCTTCAGCAGGTAAAATGCAAAACACTTTTTCCCCAAATTCTAACCCCTCTCATCTCTCACATTCATCTCCACTGCATGTGCACTCTACTGCTCGAACACAAAGAAATCAGATACACTCTTTCTCTCTCTCTCTCTCTCTCTCTCCCCTCTACTTCTCTTTTCGATTTTCTTCTTCTCTTACTCTCCATAGTCATTCCCCACAGTCCCGTTTTCCCCCCTTATTGATTACTGTAAGTGTCAGGGTGAGAGATATTGGTTAAGAGTGTGCTATTATGTGTTGTTGATGTTGAAAGAGAATTTGGGAAAATCTGAGTACCCAATTAATACAAAGATTTATAACATTCTCCATGATTGCTAGATGTTCGACAAATTGTCCTAAAGAATTTTGGTTGTTGTGTACCTTAAACTCGAGTGTAATCAAGTCCCCCAATCATGTAGTGCAAAAATTTAGAAGTTTTGAGTATAAATTATGTGCAAAAAGCATGTTTGGAATTAAACACAACTGGCAGTTGCTGGGCTTTTGAAACCCCTGATGAACACCGCTGAAGCGGAAAAATGGCCGCAGATGCGGCCTCGCACCCGCGATGCCTCTTCTGTAGGTGCGATTTTTGTTTAGAAGTGAAAGTTCATAAAAGCGACTTATTTTTCGCAGAAGCGGAGCCACAACTGTGATGAATTTTCTGCAGGTGCAATGGCCGGCAAAATTGTGCAATTCTAATAGCTTTGCAACTGGAGCTTCCGGAGGCCATTTGGCTCGGTTCTTGGCCTAGTTTAAGTGCTTTTAATTGCTTAACATATCTATAATGCCCGACTAACTTTATTTTTTATTGTTTTAGGTACGTTGAGCTTAAAATGGACCTGAACAGGAACAAAAATGCTGTGCTTAATCACGAAATTAAAGAAATGGTAGAGGAAATGAACTATGATACCAACAGATTCATGTCTTCCTATTGTCAAAACTGGTATTATGATAATCTCCTCAAAAAGAAGCTCAAACTTGAGAAAGGAATGGCCGATGACAAAGTGGTCGAGCTCCTTCCGAATTTCCATGGTCGGCTAGTTTCAAGCGGTTGGACCTGCTTCATCCCTACTCAATGCAAGGCTAATGAGCAATGGGTGAGGGAATTGTACGCGAACTTAAAGCGTACACATTTCCAAAACCATGAGCTTACAATAAGGGGAAAGATTGTGAAATTTGTATTTGAATAGATAAATGATGTCTATGGGCTTCAAAATCATCTGCTCGAGCCAATTCGAAAATGAAATATATGCGACAATGGTGATTGGCTAGTCTCAAAGCATTGTCCTGCAGGTCAAACAATGACTTGGGCTAAAAGGAAAAAGGGCATCAAATGTGGTGATTTCACAACTGAAGCAAAAATGTGCTTGTATATCATTACGAGCATAGTGTCTCCTTGTGGGAACGTGTCTAATGTCCCATATACTAGGGCCCTGATGATTGCTTGCATCTTTGATGGAATTCCAGTGAATGTCAGTTACTATATCGTTCAGGAGCTGAAAGAGTCTGTGCTTCAAGGTGGCTCGACATTGATATTTCCATCATTGATTACAGAGTTGTGTCGTCCTGCACAAGTTGAGGAATGGGATGGAGATCATTGGATACCAGCGGACAACCCCTTTCACCCATTGAGAGTGACATGAGAAGGCTGTGTACTAAAGAGAAAGAAAAGGAAGATGGAGATTGATGTAGGTGAGGGGTCCTCCTCACAAGCTACTCGGGCCGAGTGACCATTTGGGTTGCTAAATTCCCAGCTTGCCTCCATTCGTGACTTAGGAGCGGTTTGGTAGGGTGCATAAGAATAGTACAGAATACGGTGTATTAGTAATGCATGGGTTAGTAGTGCAAATATTAGTTATGCAGAGATTATTTCTTATCCATTGTTTAGTTTGGTGTATTAAAAATTAGAATGCGTTGCATAATTTTTAAGAAAATTAATTGTTTACAAAAATGCCCTCCATATTTTTTAGCTTTAAGCGACTTTAAGGATAATTTTATCTTTAACCATGCTAATGCATGCATTAATAGCTTTGGTATTGCTAATACCATGGTTTATTATGCATTAGCTATACATAGGATAATACCAAATAGGGTGTATAACTAATGCATGTATTAGTTATACATGGTTTAAAACAGTGTATCAAACAAGATATTACTAATACACAAAGCCAATGCATGCATTATTTTCTCTAATGCACAATACCAAACGACCTCTTAGTGTCACAACTCCCTAGTGTGCCCTCACACTCCTAACCTATGTATGTCGGGCTTGTTTTACTATTGTTTATCATGTGCCTTTGCCGGGTGTAGATTGTGATTGGTCATATATTTGCGGATTAGTCTCTTTTGTTATTTTATTTTATTTTGTAGTTTTTAGTTTATGTTATTTTTATTCCTTTAGTAGTTGTTACTTTTGTTATTTTATTTTATTTTCTTGAGTAGTTTTTAATTTATATTATTTTTAGTAGTTTTTAGTTTATATTATTTTTATCTTATTGTAGTAATATACTTTTCAATAAATTTCCTTGGGTTTTCTTTATGCCACAGTTCTTTTCCGAAGAATATTTTTTTGTTGAACCGGGTGACTTTTCCTATGATGGATGGCGTGATAACTTTCTTAAGGGAATTAGTCTTGTTTATTTATGTGGAGATTTTTGGATTGTTTAGTACTGACAAAATGAGCCTCTTGTATGTGAAGTGTGAATTAAGAATAACCCTCTGCAATTTGGTTGTAAATTGAAAAAGTAAGTTGCATGGGGAAGAATAATTTTTGTGATAATGTTTTAGCTCATTTTGTGACTCTTTTCCCACTAGTTGGCATGATATTGCTCTAGTCGTTCTTATTAAGAAGTGAAATTGATTCGTCTTGTTAGTTCATGTGCCATGTGTGTTAGTTTTTCTTTAAAATAATTCATGTGTTTACTTTTATCATCTAGAACTTGTATGGTTGGTCTTTCAATGCTAATGTTAATTATGTTTGGTGGGAGGGATGACCTTAGTCATTCTTTGTGATCTTTGAAAAAGTCTCTTTAGCCTTTCGAACCTACCATTGCATAAATATTATCACTAGTTAACCCCATTTGAGCTTTTAACCTTTTCTTTGGCTAACACATTACAAACCTTTATCCCGTTTGTGAAATAATTCTTTCTTTTGAACTCGTCCCTCCTTGAATGTTAAGAATGAGTCTAAAAGCCTAAATTGGGGATGTTGGTATTAATCGGAAAATGGTGAAGATATATATCGTGTGTAGAAGCATATACCTCAAAGTTGTTTATATGAAAATACTCAAGCTCCAAAAAAAAAAGAAAAATAAAATATTTGTATATATATTTAAAAAAATTGAATCTTTAGAAAATTAGAGAGGTACTTTAAGGTGGTTCTATGTTGGTAACTACAGGTCAAAGGGCTATGTGGTTTAAAAAGAAGCAAAGTGCAAAGAGAAAGACAAATGTGAGTAGTGTTCAAGGAGGGTGTAGTCACTTGTATCCCAAATTCTTATACTACCCTTCCCTAAGACTACATTACAAGCTAAAAAATCCTTATGGGATCTCCAACTGAATGTTCTTGAATAGGCGACAAATTAAAATAAGTGCAAGCTTATGGCATGATATTTTCTAACACTTGAAATTCTTTGTTGAGAGTGAGTGTCTTTGTGAAATTTGTCCCTTGTGTTGTTATTGTAAATCACGTTGATTTTGGGACTTTCTTTCTTGTGAGGGCACATGGATTATGATGGATTGGTGACATTCATATATTCTGAATTGAGTAAATATAGCATATGTAGTAGACTAGTGCTTTTTAGTCACTTCTTGAGGCTTGGTTGTTGTCATTTGATTGTTTTGAAGCTCTATTGCATTCTTGAGATTGTTTTTAAATGAGGGAGTTATTTGGTTGAATTTCACATGCTTGAGAATAATTATTAGTACCAACCAAAGCCATAAGTATGGTGCTTAATTGGAGAAAGTGATCTGGGAATGATAGCGATTCTACTTATGGTTTAAATGGTAGAACCTCATTGAATTTTTGGTTATGATTTTCTTGAGGATAAGCAAAAGCTTTATGCTGGGGGTGTTGATGAGTGGTGATTTTACCATTTATTTTAGTCTCTTTTCTTTCGTTTTTGTATCCGTTAATTATAATATGAGGTTGTTTATGGTGTGTATTGCTAGATTTTCAGGTAAATGATGTCATGAAGAGAGTTAAAGTCAATTAAAGTGGAATTGAGCAAAAAGAGTTAATGAAGTACAAATTTCTTCAGTGATTCTGCATGTGCGGAACACTGTTCGCTTCTGCGAGCTCGCGTCTGCGAGTAGAAGGCCGCATATGCAGAAATGCCAATCTTCCACTAGGATCGCATCTGCGGTAGGTCATCCGCATCTGCGCAAAAGGTCCGCACCTGCGTATGCGCTTTTGTGCCTCATGGTCTACTTCTGCGGAAATCCAGTTATCTAATCACCATAACATATGTGTGCATAATACCACATAGGCGGAGACGCGATTGCGAGGATTCTGCCGCATGTGCGGTCAATGGGCTTCAGACCTGGGCATCTTAGGCATTTCACATTTTCTCCATTCCAAACCAACAAATACATGACCTAGCTTATTGGAAACACATCTTTGGCTTATTTCTCAATCTCATGACTAAAGAAGACATGTTTTGGAGCTAGAGTTCTTGCACACACACTTGGGTGTTGAAGATGTGAAGCTTTTGTTTGAGAATTTCTTATTTCTTCATTTCCTTGCTTTGTATGGTATATCTAAATGTGTAGTATTTTTTCCAACACTTTAATCTAGTGTATGGGAATAATCATATTTAAAGTGTGGAGTAAATATCTTGTTGTGCTTATGTGTTGAACGATTTTTATTTATATTGAAGTGAGTTATCGTTTCTTTAATTATTTATGTTCTTTAATGTTTCCAAAGGGATTATCTAACCCTAGGACTCGCCCATTAACTTCGAATTAATTTTGGAAAAGATAATTTGGGGTTGGGAAAGATTAATTAACAATAATTTGAGGCGTTAACCCTCACATTATAGATTCTACCTAGGGATATGATTGAACTACTTGTAGCCATATTCGGGAGTGCTTAATCTCTTCATTGTTTTAGGGATAATTCAATTAGAAAGTCCTGTTAGTCTTCAGAAGATGCTAAATAAAGAATTATTACCAACGACTAATTAAAATAAACTCGCTCATATTTGTAAAATCGTGAAATGCATTGGATCGTTACTTGAGTGTAATTCCCTGTGTATCCATGCTTGTAGCCATTGATCATTTTACTTGCTTTCTCTGTTAGTTTACATTTGCGCTTTTAGACATAAATATCTTTTCAAAACCCTTTTAAGTGTTTGGCTTAGCATAATAAGCGATAATTCTCTTACATTGCCTAATCGCCTATATATTGTTCTCTGTGGGATTCGACCCCGACTCATAGTTGAGTATATTATATTGTATGCGTCCATGTCCATTTACCTTTTAGTAGTGGATTTGGACGTCATCAAAAATTAATTTGGTGACGTCTAAATCCACTACTAAAAAGTAAATGGGCAGGGTCACATGCAATATAATATACCTAACTATGAGTCGGGGTTGAATCCTACAGAGAACAATATGAAGGAAACTAGGCGTTGTAACGACCCGACTGATCGTTTTGAGAATTTTCACTTTGCTTGGTGGTTTAAGGGCATGAGTTACTCTATACGATATATTATGACTTGTGTGTATTGTCAGTTTTGGTTTTTGGGTGATTCAGAATTAGTTTTGAAGAATGAATTTCATGTTTGAAGCTTTAAGTTGGAAGAGTTGACCAAGTTTGACTTTTGTAAATTTGACCCCCAGAACGGAGTTTTGATGGTTCTGTTAGGCCCGGATGGCAATTCTTGACTTGGTCTTACTCCTGAATTTGCATTTCGGTGTTTCTAGAAGGTTTCAACACTATTTGGCGGAAGTTAAAAATTTGAAAGTTTGGGTTATTTATAAGTTTAACCGAGAGTTGACTTCGATGTATCGAGTTCAGTTTGTTGTTTCGGGAGTTAGAATAGGTTCGATATGTCATTTGGAACTTGTATGCAAAATTTTGATTCATTCTGGATTGGTTAGTCTTGAATCAGATGCTTGGTTCGAAGTTTGATGTTTATGAACTTAAGAGATTGATCTTGATCGACGATTCGTGATTTTGATGTTATTATGTGTAATTTGAGGCCTTGAGTAGGTCTATAATATGTTTGGGAATTGTTGGTATGTTCGAATGGGGTCCCGAGGGGCTCGGCTGAGTTTCGGGGTGGTTTCAGACCATTTCTAGGCCATTTTTAGTTGCTAGTTTTCGGCCAAGAGCAAATTGTTGTTTTGGGCATTGTGAATCGCGATCGCGGAAGCCTTTTTGGGATCACGTAGAAGAAAGTTTTGTTGTCTGTGACCCGAGTTTGGAAGCATATATATTGCAATATGTAAGGAATTTGGAGATGATCAAAAAATGAAGTCGTAGCCCTTTGTGTCTAGTTTTCAGAAAATCAAACCGTTTGTCATTTGGATCTTCATACAAAAGGTTATGGTTGTTACACTACAGGCTGTCTTAGAAGAGTTTAGGAAGGGTAATGGAAATATGTTCATTGCGATCGCGGGGAAAAGGCCGTGATCATGAAGGGTAAAATGTGTGCTGGAATAGTGTATAATGTACTCTATTTCAAAGCTTTCGGGCATTTTATCATATTTTGAGCTATGGAGCTCGGATTGCGGCAATATTTGAGGCGATTTGTACCACATGGATTGGGGTAAGTGTTTTCTACTCGGATTTGATTATATTTCATGAATCCTTCTTCGATTTTGGCATCTGATTGATGATTATGAAAGAGAAATTGGGGGGTTTTGTCTAAACTTTCGTAATGTAACATTTTGAGTTCTGAATATCGATTCGGAGTTGTACTTAAGTGAAACTAGTGGTTAGAGTCATAAGTGAATGGGTTGTCAGATTTTTGTGTTTTGTCAGGTTTTGAGTTGCGGGCCCGGGTTTAACTCTTTGGTTGACTTTGGCCTTTTGATTAAAGATTTAACCTTTATCAATTGGGTTTGTTTCCTTTGACATTATTTGATTTTTGAGTTGCTTCTTGCTATTTTTGAGTCGTTCGGAGGTCGGTACATGTAGGATGGCATTTCTAGAGTATTGTTTGTCTTGCTCGACATTAGATTTTTCTTGTTCAAGGTAAGTAACACTTCTAAACATGGTTCTAAGGGTATGAATCCCTAAACATATGTGTTATGTGTTTGGTGTTGAGGTGGCGCACATGCTAGGTGACATGCATGTGGGCGTGTACCATGTGAATTATGACTCGGTTGATTCTATGGTACTGTGTAGTTATGTTTACCCTAAAAATTGAGTAACAATTAAACTTATATTATGGTTTTAAGGATTTGTGATTTAAAACAGTACCAATTGATAAGCAACGAATTAAATAGATAAATTGGACAATAAAATAAATCAAACCGGTCTGCAAACAATGCCTCGACCTCAATTCGAGATAGTCTCGAGGTTAGTTAATAAGAACATTAGAGGATGGAACAAACAACGATGAACAGAAAGTAAAACAAAGAAATCAATGTATATGTATATTCTTATCAGTGAATAATGATTCCTTTTTACAACTGAATGGGATCCCTCTTTATATAATAAAGGAATCCTAAATAAGATACAACTCTAATAACGGAAGTAGATCCTATGATTAGAACTAATAACCGCTTTGATTTGATCTGTTTCGGGGTTTCCACCGTGATCTTCGATCGGTTACTGATATCTCCCCATTCCGTTATTACGCCTTATTCGAAGTCAGTCATGCTTGATCTCGATTGTTGTTGGCCTCGATCTCAATGAACACTTCGATCTTCAGGCTTGATGCTCTATCTTCGAGCTCGAGACCGATCTATTATGAGGTTACCCTCGAGGCAACTCCCCTACCAACGAAATCGGGTATGCCCTATTTCGCTCGTATACAGATAGTCCCCTCGTATTTTGGAGTGTAACGAGAAGAAATGAATTTGAGACTTCGATTTAATACCTCGATCAATTATGACATCAACATCGTGACGTAAGAGACATAAGTGATTGAAGTGTCACGTCTGCACATTTACCAAGGTCATTAATTAACGCCAGCTGATGGTCGGCCACCAATGCTTTCAAACCATCAAAGTGGCTATTATAAATAGACCACCTTCATAATCTTCTAAAACTTTACTTTCAAACTTCTTCTAATCTTCAAAATCTCTTCTATTCTCTTCAAGTTCATCAACTTTGCTGGTTTCCATTTGCCAATCTCTTATTAAAACACAAATTCTGCCTTCTTCTTCCTTAAACCTCATATAGCAATGGCAAAAACATCAAAGATCATTCCTGAAGAAGAAAAGGCCGCCTCATCGCGGCCGGTCGGTGGCAAAACACTGATGGAGCCACGTATGGAAGAGTGCATCCCCGGGCCATGTGAACTTACTTCCGACTTTAAAGTCAAAAAACCCTCTTTGGTTCCTGGCTGATGCGAGCCCATATCTAGATACATCTGTTCGATATCCGAAGGCGATCTCGAGCAGGTGAAAAAAGACTGCCACTGGGAGAATAAAGAGGTGGTGATTCCTACCCCTGAGGAGGACATCATCACTCATGTGAAAGGGCTCTTAAGTATGTATACTTACCCCTTCACACTGGGTTCCGTCGATCCTGTCATAATCAACTTCTGCCGCCAATACTGGGTAACCCTAGGCCAGATCTACCCCTATTTTTGGCAAATTGTCATTTTTCTCAGATTCTACTCGAGAAAGGTCGAGGGGATGTCTTTCACCCTCAATCATCTCATTAGGCTATACAGCCCCCGTCTTTATCGGGGCGGACTGATAAGGCTTTAGCGTCGGGCCACGAAGGTGCTGTTCTAGAGCATAGACGAGGACAAAGACTAAGACGGTTTGTTCGAGTTAGGCCCTCTGACTTAATCCTCACCGAGAAGATGTCATTCACCGAAGAATGGAACATGAAGCGTACGTATAACCTCGCCGATAACGTTTGATTACTTGTCATGTTTCCTTTACCTCTTCTCATATATATTCTTCTTTATGGTGCAGCTTCCCCCTGGTTTCCTGGTGCAGTCCCGGACCTTGCAGGCTGGGTTCGACAACTAGTTTCAACCTCTTCGTATGCTGAGCGCTCGTGGCGCGATTTGGCCAAGGGTCAATACGAGGCCAAAAAGTTTGGTAAGTTCCCATGTCCGTGTTTGATGCTTTCATGTGAAATACTTCTTTTTAACTTGATTTCTTCTCATACAGGTCTTGGAGATAAAGTCGTCAAGAGGCCGCCTCCCCCCGGGGAAGGGGAGGTCCCAAAGCCGACCAAAGACAAGAAAAGGAGAAGGGCCTCACCTCCAGAAACTCCAAAGCCCAGGAAAAGCAGGGCTCGAAAGTCAAAGACTAATCCCGTCGTTCTGTCTGTCGATGTAGTCCAAATGCTACGAGATGAAGACGAGTAGGGAGAAGATGCCGACTTCCTGCTGGTGGCTTGGAAGAGGGAAGGCATCGAATATTCAAGAACTGCTGAGCCGATGACGGTCGAGGAGGTTCAGCCGAAGACTGAGGTGATCTCGGAAGAAGGTTCGAGCAGAGTCCCCGAGTCATCGGGTGTTGATGATGCCTCTTGTCGTGATGAGCAACCGGCGGGTGTGCTCGAATGGACTAGTTCTGAGGCCCTTCAAAGAGAAGAAAATGCCCCATGTGACTCGCTCGGGGTAATTAACATTGATGATTCGCCGCCCGCCCCCACGTTCTCCGAGGGGAAGTTTCAGGATGCCCGGTCCATGGGGACGGCCCTCAAAGGGGCTGATATATTTTACGGCTGCTTCTTGGGGGTTGATGATCCTCCCGACCTGGACGCATCACTCATTTTTGATGAGGCTCAGCGACTTCTGAACCAAGTGAGTTTTGGCCCATGTTACCATGCTTGAGTTTGTTCTTATTTCTCTAAGCCTGATTTCCTTCCTTTCTGTACAGGCTACAGCGCTACATCGAGAAGCGTCCTACAAATACGGAGTTGGGCTAGCCTGATGTGAGGCTGATCTGGAGGAGAGAGACACCCTCAAACTCCTCTATGTGCAAAAAGAAAAGGAGACCATGAGTATTCGAGCCGAGCTGACAAGAACTCATCAAGATCAGACCGAGCTAATTGAACAGGTAATGTAAATGTTTGGGAGCTTATTATGTATGATCTTGATATTGGCGACTAACACTTTGATCCCGCAGGTTCAGCAGAAGGCCGAATTGGCTGAGCAGCTTCATGAAGAGGCAAGATGAAAGAGGCAGAGACTTTGGGGTAGAAGCAGAACATGGACCGCCTCGCCTCGGAGAAAAATGCGGTTCCGGCCCAATTGTCTTCGGTTGAGCGTCAACTCTAAAGTGTGAAGGAGGAGAAATTGGCCCGAGCCCAGAAGGTTGAAGAGCTTGAGACTCGGTTGGCCGCTGAGCTTGCAAGGGCCACATCCGAGGCAGAGGCGCTCGTGGCCTCCTATCAAGCTGACGCTGAAGCCGCTAACACTCGGGCAAAGGAAATTTCTGACGCTGCTGAGGTTAGATTGTCCCATGTTGCAGAGCATGTTAGGCTCCAGTCTCAGAGAGATACTCTTGAGGAGGTACATGCTCGTGGCTTTGACCTCACGGCTGATATCGAGAGTGCGGAGGTTTTAGAGGATGAGGCCGGAGCTTTGCTTTCTGATGATGAAGACTCTGCGGGTGGATCCGAGAATGGAGAATATGAAGATGAAGCTCCCGAAGATGCGGCTCCCGATGTGGACTAGGCACTTAGGATTTTGTATAAGACTCTGTGTGGTCTTTGTAAATACTTTGAATATATGAAAGATTCCTTTTCTTTCCGTTTCGTCTCCTATTTCTGGTTTATGATAAATTTTGTTTTGCCGTTGCCTTGTGAAAACTTTGTTGCAATCGTGTTGTTGTAGCCTCTATAATCGAGTGAGCAATAGCTCAAACTCAGATTAGAACAAACCCTTAGGTTTTTTAGTTAAGCGAGGGCGAGTCCCCGAGCTCAACAATATGTTCAGGATTTTGATTTCGGATGGCTTGATCGAAGCCATAATTGTACTGTTTTTATAGCCGAGTTCGAATAAGTTTCGAACTCATAGTAATAGACCCCTTAAGGTGTTATATCAAATAATGATGAATCCTCGAGCTATATTCAAGTTAGTTTTATTTAAGATCGGAATAGTGGAACCCTTAGGTCCGAATTGAGTGAGAACAAAATCTCGAACTCTTAAGTGTATTGGCCCTTAGGCTCTTTAGATTGGGCCGATATTCCCTCTAAAAGATGGCTATTTTTTCTGTTTTTCGTCTTAGAAGACTTAGTAAAAAATTACTTTATGCCTTAACATGTATTCTTTACCCATTGGGTTTTTTGAGGGTTCGATGTCGATTGAAACCCCTTTTCTTTTTGTGCCTTAGCACGTTTGTGTTAAGATAATTTGATACCTCTTAAGGTTTTTCGAGGGCTGATTTCATCGAAGCCCTTTTGGTTACTTGCTGAGGGTATCCTTTTTTAACTGGTTTTTCAAAGAATTTTAAGGCCTATTTTTATTGCGGGATTCAGACGTCTCCGAGCCGCATGAATTTGGCCGTAGCCTTTGGATATGTCTCTTGGCCTTATTTCCCAATAACACTTCAAACTTGTTCGAAGTGTTATTCCCCAAGAGTTGCGTCCTTGGCCTATAGATCAAGGGGTGCCTCGTTGAGGTCTTATGAATTTGAGTTTAGATTACTCGAATATGTCGATCGTCGATGGCAGTCCCCGAGTGTACGAGGTATATTTGCACTTGGCCCTTGAGCCATTTCTCACAAAATCATAAGTATTGAGATTGTATAGTAGAAACTTTTCTTTGAGACACAAGATGTTTGATATAGAAATAATGCATCTTTGTATAATTTATACATGCGTACATGTTTTTCCATCGGGGCTTAACTAATCTATACGGACACGGTTCATTAGACCGTTTGGCCCATTACAATGTTTCTCTATCGAGACCCTTTGACACGAAGTATTTTCCTCGAAACTGTAACATCCGAGGGTGATGCCCCCCCCCCCCCCC
>AWOL01S0052658.1:136550-231043 GCA_000715115.1 Nicotiana otophora
CCCAGTATTCGAGGTTGATTGTAAAGAAGCCTTGGATACTGTTGAATTGTCCTCAGGTAGCACATAATTATTTCCTCATTAAAAACTTCACCGGAAAAACCCACTTGGGACAAAAACTGATCTAAGGGAAAAAGAGTGCAATGCGTGCTTTAAAACCTGAGGTCTCGATGTCTTCGATTGAACACCTGCAGTAAGTTAGTGTCGAATATATAAATGAAAAAGGGATAAAATCATACCTTAGCAATAATAACGTTTGAGAAGTGATATGTTCCAAATATTTGGCAGTTGTTCGCCATCCATCGTGCCGAGCTTATAAGATCCCATTCCGACGATGTCGAGGACTTGGTAGTGTCCCTCCCAATTTGGGGTGAGCTTCCCTTCATTAGGATCTCGAGTGTTGATGGTGATTTTCCTCAGGACTAAGTCCTCGACTCTGAAGTGGCAAAGGTGGGTTCTCCTATTGTAGTATCTTTTGATTCGTTGCTTTTGTGCAGCCATTCGAACGAGTGCGGCTTCTCGTGATTTGACTCTTGATTTGACTCTAGGCTAGTATTCACAGCCTCGTGATTTGACTCTTCTATTGTATGTCAAAACCTGGTACTGGGTTCCCCTACTTCGACTAAAATCAAGGCTTCGGAGCCATGTACTAAGAAGAATGGGGTTGCCCCCGTACTGGACTTTGATGTTGTTCGATATGCCCAAAGGGCTTCGAGTAGAATTTCTCTCCATTTCCCCTTAGCGTCGTTCAACCTTTTTTTTAGGTTTTGAATGATAGTCTTGTTCGTCGATTCGGCATGTCCGTTCCCACTAGGGTGATACAGCGTTGATAATATCCTTTTTATTTTGTGGTCTTCGAGGAATTTTGTCACTTTGCTGCCGATAAATTATTTTCCATTGTCACACACTATTTCGGCGGGTATACCAAATCGACATACGATGTAATCCCAGATGAAGTTTGTAACCTCTTTCTCTCTTACTTTCTCGAACGCCTGCGCTTCAACACATTTAGAGAAATAGTCAGTTATAAATAAAATGAACTTAGCTTTACCTGGGGCAGATGGCAGAGGGCTGACGATATCTATTCCCCATTTCATGAATAGCCATGGGGATATGACTGAATGAAGTTGTTCTCCGGACTGATGGATCATCTGTGCAAACCTTTGACATTTATCACATTTTTGAACCAACTCCTTAGTGTCATTTTTCGTGTTATCCTAGTAGTATCCTGCTCTAATGTTTTTGTGAATCAGTGATTCGGCGCAGGAGTGGTTGCCACAAGTGCCTTCATGTACCTCTCGTAAAACATAATTGGTGTCCCCTGGCCCTAAGCATATTGTTAATGGTCCATCGAATGTTCTTCTGTATAATGTTCCATCTTCAGCCATTGTGAATCAAGCAGCTTTGGTTTGTAGGGTCCTCGACTCTTTAAGGTTCGATGGGAGCTTTCCGTTCTTCAAGTATTCAATATATTTATTCCTCCAATCCCAGGTTAAGCTTGTAGAGTTTATCTCGGCATGGACTTCCTTGATCACAGATCTCGAGAGTTGAACGACAGTCCCTGAGCTGATCTCATCTTCCTCGACCGATGACCCTAAGTTTGCAAGTGCATCGGCCTCACTGTTTTGTTCTCGAGGTACATGCTTCAAAGTCCATTCCTTGAAACGGTGCAAATTTACCTCCAGTTTGTCCAAATACCTTTGCATTCTATCCTCTCGAACTTCGATGTTTTTATTTACTTGGTTCACCACCCGTAAAGAGTCACACTTGGCTTCAATGACTTCTGCTCCCAAGCTTTTAGATAGCTCGAGTCCTGCAATCTTGGCCTCGTACTCGGCCTCATTGTTAGTCAAACTAGACAATTTGATAGATTGCGTAATAGTGCTACCCGTGGGCGGCTTCAAAACGATGCCTAGCCCGGACCCCTTCACATTCGAAACACCATCTGTGAAGAGGGTCCATACCCCCGAAGATGTACCCGATTTTAACAAGAGTTCCTTTTTAACTTCGGGTACGAGGGTTGGCATAATATCGGCCATGAAGTCCGCTACAATTTGTGACTTGATGGCCATCTGGGTATGATATTCGATATCGTACCCACTGAGTTCGATGGCTCATTTGGCCAATCGGCCCGATAGTTCGGGCTTGTGCAAACTATTACGAAGTGGGTAAGTGGTTAATACACATATGGGGTGACATTAAAAGTATGGTCTTAAGTTTCTAGAGGTGCTTATCAGTGTAAGTGCCAATTTCTCCAAGTGTTGATATCTAGTTTCTGCTTCTCCTAATGTTCGACCTAGATAATAAACGGGAAATTGCGTACCTTGCTCTTATCGAACTAGGACACCACTTACCACGATTTTTGATACTGCCAAGTACAAGTAAGTGGTGGGCTCGATAGGTATCGCTTTAATTCCTCTAATTCCTGTTGGCATTCCGGAGTCCTGGCGAAATCATTTTTCTTTTTGAGTAGAGAGAAAAATCTGTGGCTTCGATCCGACGACCTCGAAATGAATCCGCCTAAGGCAGCTATCCATCCAGTTAGCCTCTGCACGACTTTTATATTGTCCATGACTGTGATGTCTTTGATGGCCTTGATTTTATTGGGGTTGATCTCGATCCCCCTATTCGATACCATGAAGCCAAGGAACTTGCCCGAACCGACCCTAAAAGCACATTTCTCGGGGTTGAGCTTCATGTTGTATTTGCTTAGAATCTCGAACGTTTCCTGCAAATGAGCCCAATGGTCCTCTGCGCATAGGGACTTAACTAGCATGTCATCAATATAAACTTCCATTGATTTACCTATTTGTTCTTCGAACATTTTATTTACTAGGCGTTGGTAAGTAGATCATGCATTTTTTAGCCCGAAGGGCATTACATTATAACAATATGTTACATACTTGGTGATAATGAAGTCTTTTCTCGGTCCTCCGGGTTCATTTGGATTTGATTGTACCCGGAATAGGCATCGAGAAAAGTAAGGATTTCGTGGTCGGCCGTGGCATCGATCATGCGATCGATGTTAGGCAGTGGAAAAGAATCTTTTGAGCACTCCTTGTTTAAATCCTTATAATCTACACACATTCTAAGTTTGTTCCCTTTTTTAGGGACTACAACTACATTGGCTAACCATTGGGGATATTTCACCTCCCGAATGGACCCTATTTTGAGAAGTTTAGTTACCTCGTCCTTTATGAATGCGTGCTTTACCTCAGACTGGGGTCTTCTCTTTTGCTTCACCGGTTTGAACCTAGGTTCTAGGCTTAGCCGATGCGTCGTTATCTCCGGTGGGATCCCTGTCATGTCTAAATAGGACCAAGCAAAACAATCTATGTTATCAATAAGAAATTGAATAAGCTTTTTCCTGAGTCCGGGGGTTAATCTCGTTCCCAGGTATACTTTTGTCTCAGGAAGGTACTCGATCAATATAACCTGTTCCAACTCTTCGACTGTTGATTTGGTGGCGTCAGAATCTTCAGGAACAATAAAAGTTTGATGGGTCAGAAAATCCTCCTCTTTTTCTTCTATCTCCTCCTTCCCCAATTCGGTCGAGGCTGATGGCTGTGATTGCTATTTGACTTTCTATTTACCTTTGATGTTCGAACTTTCTGAGGTTGATAGTGTCGATATCGGTGTTACCTCATCGACCAAAAACATTTCCTTTGCAGCATGCTGCTCCCCGTACACTATTTTTATACCGTCTGACGTTGAGAATTTCATCATTTGATGGAGAGTCGAAGGGACTGCCCTCATATTGTGGATCAAAGGCCTTCTGAGTAGGGCATTGTACCTCATGTCGCCCTCGATTATGTGGATTTTGCTATCTTGAATGGTTCCAGCCACTTTCACCGTTAGAATAATATCCTCTTTAGTTGTTTCACTGGCCATATTGAAGCCGTTTAAGACCTGAGCTACGGGCACAATTTGATTTTGTAGGCCGAGCTGCTCCGCGACCCTCGATCGGATGATATTCGTCGAGATACCTGGATCCACTAAAACACGCTTAACTTGAACTTTATTTAATAAGATAGAAATTACAAGAGCGTCGTTGTGGGGCTGCGAAATGCTTTCTGCTTCTTTGTTGGTGAATGATAAAGTGCCTTTAGGCACATAATCTCGGGTTCATTTTTCCCTAGTGACTGATACCTTGCATTTGAATATGGGTCCCTGTGGAATGTCGACCCCACCGACGATCATATGAATGACATGTTGGGGTTCCTCCTGTTCAGTTTTCCTGTTGGCATCCCTTTCTCTGAAATGATTCTTGGCTTGATCACAGTGGAACTCTCGAAGGTGGCCCTTATTGAATAGACGGGCTACCTCCACCCTTAATTGCATGCAATCCTCGGTCTTGTGACCATGCGTGCCATGATACTTGCACATAAAATTTGGGTTTCTTTGGGAAGGATGAGTTTGTATGGGTCTGGGCCACCTAGTATCTCTGACCCTTCCGATTGCTAATACAATGCCCGATGCATCGATGCTAAAGTTATATTCCGATAACCGAGGTGCCTCTGTGGGATCAGCATACTTGTCAAAACCACTTTTTCTCATAAGTCCCCGAGAATTCTGTCCTCGATCACTTCTTTGATCTTTTCGGGCAGAATTGTGTCCTGAACCATTGTTCCTTCGATCTGCGGTATATGGTTGATATCGGTCTCTGGTCGACCTTGGCTCCCTGTCGACGTCCCTTTGGTTTTTAACTACTGACCTCTTTGGATGTACTGGACTGGAAGGGGCTCCTAATTGTTCGTCCTAGACCCTGATCTTCGATTGATATCTATTGTGCACATCTGCCCAAGTTACAGCTGGATACTCGATCAAATTTTGTTTCAACTGACGTGATTCTATCAAACTCCGCTCGTTCAACCCTTGGGTGAAAGCTTGAACAGCCCAATCATCTGTGACCGGTGGCAACTCCATGCGTTCCATTTGAAACCCGGACACGAACTCCCTCAGCATTTCATTATCCCTTTGTTTTACCTTGAAAAGGTCCGATTTCCTCATTGCGACCTTTTTGGCACCGGCGTGTGCCTTTACGAAAGAATCTGCTAACATGGAAAATTAGTCGATGGAATTTGGTGGCAGGTTATGATACCAAATCATTGCTCCCTTCGAAAGGGTCTCTCCAAATTTTTTCAACAACACAGATTCGATTTCATCATATTCTAAATCGTTTCCCTTGATGGCGCATGTATATGAAATAATATGCTCGTTGGGATCGGTGGTCCCATTATATTTGGGTATGTCTGGCATACGAAACTTCTTTGGAATAGGCTTCGGAGCTGCACGTGGAGGAAACGGCTTTTGTACAAACTTCTTCGAATCCATCCCTTTCAAGATTGGCGGTGCCCCTGGTATCTGATCAACTCGAGAGTTGTATGACTCCATTTTTTTATCGTTGGCTTTGAATCTCTTCTCCCCTGATTCAATTCTTTTGGTTAGATCCTCGAGCATTTTCATTACCGCAGGATCTGTCCCCGATTCGTTACCATTCGACCTTTCCAGTACTGGCTCGATACGGCGAGTAATTTCTGGCTCAACCCTATTCAGAGCTTTATGTTGATTTTGTAACTGAGCAATTGCGGCTTGCTGATCCTGAAGCATCTCGAATATCACTTGGAGACTATCTCCTTTGTCTCCTTTGCCTTGTGTTCCTTGACCACTAGATCGGCCTTCTCTACATACACTCCCATCGAGATCTGTGCCTAGGTCCGCATTTAGAGCAACATACGAACTTACATCGATAGGGTTGGCAACATGTTCTCCCCCGAGATTAGCCTGTGGCACCTTGACTCCTGGAGCAATCATATTTTCATTATCACCGTGGAATCCGAGGCCATTATCACCGTGTGTGGATGTGTTTTGTGAGTTTGACATATTTCAACCTGCAAGCATAGATACTTGACAAGAACAAGCATAAAATAGTGTGTTTTACCAGAATCAGTACTGAACAATCACTATTATCCTTATCGACACAGTGGGCGCCAAACTGTTTATCCTAAAAATTGAGTAACAATTAAACTTATATTGCGGTTTTAAGTATATGTGATTTAAACCACTACCAATTGATAAACAACGAATTAAATAGATAAATTAGACAATAAAATAAATCAAACCGGTCTGCAAATAATGCCTCGACCTCGATTCGAGATAGTCTCGAGGTTAGTTAATAAGAACAGTAGAGGACGGAACAAGCAACGATGAACAGTAAGTAAAACAAAGAAAGTAGCGTATGTGTATATTCTTATCGGTGAATAGTGATTGATTTTGACAAGTGAATGTGATCCCTCTTTATATAATAGAGGAATCCTAAATAAGGTATAACTCTAATAACAGAAGTAGATCCCATGATTGGCACTAATAACCGCTTTGATTTGATTTGCTCCGGGATTTCCGCCGTGATCTTCGACTGGTTACTGATATCTCGCCATTCTGTTATTACGCCTTACTCGAAGTCAGTCATGCTTGATCTCGATTGTTGCTGGTCTCGATCTCAATGAACACTTTGATCTCCAGGCTGGATGTTCTATCTTCGAGCTCGAGCCCGATCTATTATGAGGTTACCCTCGAGGCAACTCCCTTGCCAACGAAATCGGGTATGCCCGATTTTGACCATATACAAGTTACTTAATCTTGTTTCTATCCATAAAATTTCTACATGCTAGAGTAATTGAGATATGATCCATGTTAAAAACTATGTTTAGGCTATATGCTTATTCTGTTGGGACACACTGGGGTCATTTCTGCTGTTGAGTTATTTGCTTATATTGCAATTACATACACAGTCATATTCATTCATTTGTATATCATATATCCGTTTCTGTTATCATTTGCACATCATGATATCATTGTTTGGGCTGATTGGTATGAGATTTGTGAGCCTGAGAGACTGGAGAGATTGATGACTGAGTTGGGGCCTGAGGGCAAGACTGTGAATAATATTTATGGGATCAGGCTGCACGCCGCAACGTGTTTTATTGATGCATAATGGGATCGGGCTCCACGCCGTACCATATTTTATTGATTCATGATGGGATCGGGCTGCACGGTGTAGCAAGTTTTATTTATTCATGATAGGATCTGGCTATACGCCACAACAGGCCATGTTGGCTTATATTAGCGCTTGGGTAGGACCTGCCCCTCCGGAGTCTGACATACCAGCAGTGAGCGCAGGTACCATACAGTGTTGAGTGACTGAATGTGCTGAGTAATTGAGTGTGATGAGTAGGAGTACGAGACAGTGAGATTAAGTAATGTGAGAGTGTGAGTATATACGTTTATCATTGTGATGCATTGCATTTGACATTCATACTTGATAGGTAGGTATAAAGATGTATTTTCTCATGCTATACGGTCATATGACATTCATGAGTTCTCATGTAAATTGATATGTAGGCATAGAGATGTACTTTCTCTTGCTATATGATAAGGAAATATCTTATATGTTGTTGAATGATTTTGGAAAAAATCTTAGTTTTCTGATATACTCATATTTTAGTGATTTCGGTGAAAGATTTGGGTCTTAGTGTTATACCTAAAAAGCATGCCTATTTTACGTAACTGTGAACGCGATGAGAATCATATCTTTGAGTTATTAGTTGTACTTATTTTATTATATTGTTACTTATTGAGTACATAGGGTCGGTTGTACTCATACTACACTTCTGCACCTTGCGTTCAGATTTTGGAGTTGTTGTTGCTGCATGTGGCGGGAGCTGGCATTAAAGAAGTACCTTCGCTTTGGTTATAGCTGCCTCTTGTTCTTGGTAGCTTTAGATTTATAAATCTGTTTATGTATATTTTGAATAGATGATGTATTTATTTCATACTAGATTTGGAAACTCTAAATATTAGAAGCTCATGATTTATACTACGAATCCTTGGGATTTTTGTATAAAAGATCAGTTATTTCATCATTAATTTTCTCAATAAATCTCATTTGTATTGGATTATTGTTAGTTGGCTTACCTAGCGGGTTGGGTTAGGTGCCATCACGATTAGTTGGATTTTGGGTCATGACAAGTCGGTATCATAGCTCTAACTTCATAGCTTCTACGAGTCATGAGCAAGTGTCTTATGGATCGGTATTATGACGTCCATACCTATCTTCGAGAGGCTACATGGCATCTAGGATAAAATTCATATCTTTCTTTCCTTATCGTGCGATATTGATTCAGCTTGATGCGTATCTCTTTGAGTTTCTTCCACTGACTCGTATGCGTATGTGAACACTCTGTATCAGCTATGCATCGACGACTTATGATTCTATAGACGAGGTGCGAGATTTTGGGTTTTGGTGATGGGATAGTCTGGAGGACTTGAGGCTAGGTTTAAACCACAACTTAGGCTCGGTAGTTTATGTTGTGTGAGCATGTGCGTTTGGACTTATATGTCTGGTAGTGTCCTTGGGAGCGGGACTTATGGCTCGGTGAGTGGTTGGATGGCTCTATGGTGATTATGATGTGACTACATGATGTGTTTAGATGGTTTTGATATAACGAGAAGATTTTGCTTGGGATGTGAAAGGACTATGAGTGCTCGATATCTATGGATGTGATATACAACCTTGAGTTATGAGTGTTTTGAGGGATTCTTGCATGTTGTATTTGTGGAACGAAGTTGATTCTCATATATTATTGATGAGTGCAAACTCAGGAAGATTAAGTTGATTGCGTAGCATTGGTGGTTGTGAAAGGGTATAAAAAGATATCAGTTTGAGGCTAAGCAGGTGGGTTATCACCTACGGGGTAATCTACAAATGTGTGATCCTTAGGATTTTGTGTGGAGAGTTTCTTTCTACCAGGGGGATATATGTGTTGCGATTTGAGTTTGGATCGGTTGAGAAAGTTGCCCTGACTGTCACGAGGATGAATGCGGGCTTAGTAAATGATTTGAGGTATTTTATGGGTTGTGTTGCAAGAGCTTGTGAAGGATTTAGTTGAATCTCACTACAGGACTATGGCAGTAATAGTGTATGGGTATTGTGAGTTATCGGGTGTTTGTTTGTATGGCTTTGAGCCAAGTGGGGGAGTTTTTCATCGGCGATTTGATTGCATGGTTATGTGTTGTATTGGTTTCAGTCTTAGGCATACTTGTGGGTCGGTTATAACTCGCAGAGGTTGGTTTTGAGGATGACTTGAGTAGGGAATTTCTGGATGTATGACGTATTTTACCTTATGGATATATGGGAGTCTTGGAAATGGTCTAGGGTTGCTATTTGTGATGGATGTAATGTACCAAGAAAAGGATTCACTTGGTTGCTTAGACGTGTGGATTACATCTTTGAGTGTTATTGTGCTAATGGGGCACAGGTCATTCGGCCCTATTAGGTAGTGCAATTGAGATTGGACTAGAGTGGATGATTCTTGAGAAGGTTCTAATGGATTCAAGATCCATATGTGACAATTGAGAATTCTTCGGATTCGTATACGGCTAGAATCTGAGATTTGCATTGGATGGTGTCGAGACTCGTGGTATTTCTATATCATTATGGATTCTACATTTCAGTATTATGAAGGTGAAGGAAACAGTTTTAGATTCACATAAGGTCTCTTCAGAGTGGGTGTCTCAATTGTGGTACTTTTGGGGTGCTAAGAGGGAATATATCGACTTATGGGCCTTAGGGCGATGAGGTTTTATGCTAGGATATCTTGTAGTGAGCGTTGGGTAAGGATCTTAGTATTTTGGCAAGGAGAAGTATCAACTTGAAGGAAATTCGCAAGGAACTCGGAGAAATAGGACAGTTTGGTAGTAGGTTGGATCGGCACGGTAATGGATATGATCAGTTTGTTGGGTACTTATGATGTGGTGAGTCTCTACAAGTGTTTTGTGGCAATACTCATAGTTTTGGCGACCTGCGTGTCTTGGTTGAGTTAGATGGATTCAGTTATAATGGCTTGGTTTTGTGCAAATGGGTTTCGAAGTGTTCTCGATGATTTATGACACAACGTGAGATGGGTATTATATACATGTATGAGGGGTATATGGCGTGTTGTGATTTTATCCTGGATGAGATCAAGTGGAAGGTTTCTAGCTAATTGAGTATGTATTCTACTTGTGACTCAGAGTTGATAATGAGGTTCTCGTGTGTTTATATGATGGCCTGATAGAGCCGGTACGTGGTTTGAGATTGGGATTTGCATGTGCAAGTATATGATTCAGTTTCAAAAGGAAGGTCATGAATTTTTAGATAACATGGACGATTTCAGATGATTAGATGAATGCAATTACTACTTGGTATTACCTAAGAAGGGTGCACATTTTGGAAGGCGCACTATGTTTTGACTTATGGATGCTTCATTTTTATTGTTGTACTCGCATGGCCGATCAACTACCGATGTTCAGGTTTTATTCTATGGCATGGAAGAATTATAGAAGTATTTCTCATGGGGATGATTGTGTATGAGAGTTTTGTTAGTCATTCGAGTGGTGGGGCTGGGATTGGCAATAGTGATTCATGTGTTCTATGGATTTGGAGACTGGGAATTCTTAGAAGAAAATTGTTTCAGGGTTGCAAATTGTGAAGATGTGGCCAAAGTTAGCTAGATAGTAGTACGTGCTATGGTTAGGTCATTGTGGACTTTGGAGGGCCATTTATCCATTTGGGGATGACCAGAACTGATTTGGGGGCCCATTGGTAGGCCCAGTGAGGATGTGTATTCTACATCGGGTCAGATTTGTTGACTCAAAACTGCTAGTGTTGAGGGGTGTGTCATTCAGTTAGAGTTAAGCTTGTTCGTGTTCTGAGATGTTTTGTGGGTTACTCTTCTATGCTATGAGGGATTGTGATTTGTTGGTTATATGCACATATGATGCGGTTCTATTTGGTCCTTGTAGTGAAATTCGAGCGAGATGGTTATTGGGGTGTTGAATGGTTGATTGAGCCTTAGTTATGGTCTTTCTGGGCTATGGTATATAGTGTTATTTGCTTCTCCATGGTTATGGTTATGCACTTCATGTACTTGATGTCGAATTGCATGTAGTTGTTGAATTTGAGCATTGTGGCTTGCGGGACAGTTCACTCATTTGATTCAGTTTCTATGTTTGAGTACACTTGAATTGTTTCTTATTTGTACATAGATTGCACTGTTTGTGGCTTTAGGTTGTATTGGTTTGGCATGTCAATAGAATAGTGTTGTTTGATGAAATGGGGTCATTGGACCTAGAATTGGTACTATGGGATTTGGTTATGACATGTTTGGAAGAATAATATTAGAAGTAGGCTTAGTATTTGGCTTTGGTTCTTGTCAGGCGAGATAGAGAGCTCCATGACTTGTTGATCTGATTAGTGGTTATGAGTTTCTACGTGTTCAATTTATCATCGGTAGTGTACGGAAGTTTTGAATGAAGTTTTATTTGATATGAGGTTCATTACCGGTATCGGGTTTGTTTTTAAGCAGCTACAGTGATTGGAAATTATTGCTACGAGTATGTGAGTTATGTGATATATCTTGTGATTTCATCTTGGGTCATGGCTATGGCTTGATACAGCTTGTTCAGACTTATACGGTGTGTAAATGCGAGATTATGGTCTTGTAAGAAATTCCAAATGTTGGAAATTATGTTATATGGTTTACGGACTAAGGTGAAAGTAATGAACTTCAGTTATGTTATGTTTTCAGGCTTACATGGGATCACCCCCGGGTATGTGCATGGTAAGGTTACACGGTGTTCCTTGACTCTTGGCACATTCAAGGACGAACGTATGTTTAAGTGGGGGAGAATGTAATGACCCGACCAGTTCTTTTGAGCATTTGCACTTCACTTGGTGGTTTGAGAGCATGAGTGGCTCCGTATGATGTATTATGACTTGTGTGTATTGCCGGTTTTAATTTTTGGCTGATTCAGAATTAGTTTGGAAGAATGAATTTTATGTTTGAAGCTTTAAGTTGAAAGACTTGACCGAGTTTGACTTTTGTGTATATGACCCCGGAATGGACTTTCGATGATTCCGTTAGGTCCGGATGGCGATTTTGAACTTGGGCGTATGCTTGAAGTTAAATTTGGGTGTTTCTAGAATGTTTTGGCATTATTTGGCGAAAGTTGGAAATTGAAGGTTTGGAATATTCATAAGTTTGACCGGGAGTTGACTTTGATGTTATCGGGTTTAGATTGTTTGTTTCGAGTGTTGGAATAGGTTCGATATGTCATGTAAAATCTTGTATGCAAAATTTGAATTCATTCCGGGTTGGTTATGATTGAATCAGACGCTTGATTCGGAGTTTGAAGTTTATGAACTTAAGAGATTGATCTTGATCGACGATTAATGGTTTTAATGTTATTATGTGTGATTTGAGGCATCGAGTAAGTCTGTAATTTGTTTAGGGACTTGTTGGTATGTTCGGATGGGGTCCTGAGGGGCTCGGGTGAGTTTTGGGATGGTTTTGGACCATTTCTAAGCCATTTTTAGTTGCTGATTGTTGGCCACAGGGATGTGCATCGCGATCACGGACCTTAGGTCACGTTTGAGAAAAGGAAATTCTTGTTTGGGCATTGTGAATCGCGATCGCCGAAGCCTTTTCGCGATCGCGTAGAAGAAATATTTGTTGTCCCTAACTCGAGTTTGGAAGCTTATATCTTGCAATCTGTATGGTATGTGTAGATGATCCAAAAATGAAGTTGTTTCCCTTTGTGTCTAGTTTTTAGAAAATCAAACCATTTGTCATTTGGAGTTTTGTGCAAAACGTTATGGCTGTTACACTACAGTTTGTCCGAGAAGCGTTTAGGAAGGGTTATGGAAATAAGTTCATTGCGATCGCGGGGGAAAGGCCGCGATCACAAAGGGTAAAATGTATCGGGTTCAGATTGTTTTTTTGCGAGTTGAAATAGGTTCGATATGTCATTTGGAAATTTTATGAAAAATATGGATTCATTCCGGATTGATTAGGATTGAATCGGATGTTTGGTACGAAGTTTGATGTTTATTAACTTAAGAGATTGATCTTGATCGGCGATTCGTGGTTTTGATATTATTATGCGTGATTTGAGGCCTAGAGTAGGTCCGTAATATGTTTGGGACTTGTTGGTATATTCGGACGGGGTCCCTAGGGGCTCAGATGAATTTCGGGGTGGTTTCTGACCATTCCTAGGCCATTTTTAGTTGCTGGTTTTTGGCCAAGAGCAAATTGCTATTTTGGGCATTGTGAATCGCGATAGCGGAAGACTTTTCGCGATCACGTAGAAGAAATTTCAATTGTCCCTGACCTGAGTTTGGAGGCTTATATCCTGCAATCTGTAAGGAATTTGAAGATTATCCAAAAATGAAGTCGTAGCCCTTTGTGTCTAGTTTTCAGAAAAACAAACCGTTTGTCATTTGGAATTTCGAACAAAAGGTTATGGTTGTTACAGTATAGGCTGTCTCAGAAGAGTTTGGGAAGGGTTATGGAAATATGTTTATTGCGATCGCGGGGAAAAGGCCTCGATTACGAAGGGTAAAATATGTGCTGGAAAAGTTTTGAATTGGGCTCGCGAGGTTGGTGGCCGCGATCGTGAAGGGTAACTCTGGAACAGTGTATAAAGTACTCTATTTCGAAAGTTTCAGGCATTTTATCATATTTTTACTATGGAGCTTGGAATGAAGCGGGTTTTTAGGCATTTTTCACCACATGGATTGGGGTAAGTGTTTTCTACTCAGTTTGGATTATATTTCATGAATCTATCTTCGATTTTTGAATTTGATTGATGATTTTGAAAGAGAAATTGGGGGGGTTTGCCAAAATAATTCGTAAAGTGAATTTTTGATGATTCATTCTTTATCTATTGGGTTTGTTTCCTTTAGGATTATTTGATATTTTTGAGTTGCTTTTGGCTGGTTTTGAGCCGTTCAGAGGTCGGTACACGCGGGATGGCATTTCAAGAGTATTATTTGGCTTGCTCAGTACTGGATTCGGCTTGTTCGAGGTAAGTAATACTTCTAAACATGGCAGTGAGGTATGAATCCCTGAACATACATGTTATGTTTTTGGTGTTGAGGTGACGCACATGCTAGGTGATTAGCGCATGGGCATACACCATGTGAAGTATTACTTGGTTGATTCTGTGGTACTCTGTAGTTACCTAATCTTGTTTTTATCCATGAAATTTCTACGTGCTAGAGTAATTGAGTTGTGAACCATGTTAGAAACCGTGTTTAGGCTATATGCTTATTCTTTTGGGACCCACTGAGGTCATTTCTGCTGTTGAGTTATTTGCTTAAATTGCAATTACATACTCAGTCATATTCATTCATTTGCATATCATATCTCAGTCTCCGTTATCATTTGTTTCATATCATGTTATCATTGTTTGGGCTGATTGGCAAGAGATTTGTGAGCTCGAGAGACTGGAGAGACTGATGACTGAGTTGGAGCCTAAGGGCCGGATTGTGAGTGATATTTATGGGATCGGATTGCATGCTGTATCAGATTTTTAATGATTAATGATGGGATCGGGTTGCACTCCGCAATAGATTTTATTGATTCGTGATGGGATCGGACTACACGTCGCAGCATGTTTTATTGATTCATGATGGGATTGAGTTGCATGCCGCAGCAGGCCATGTTGTCTTATATTAGTGCTTAGGCAGGATCCGCCCCTCCGGAGTTTGACATGCCAGCAATGAGCACAGGTACCGTACAACGCTGAGAGAGTGAGGTTGCTGAGTGATTGAGCATGATGAGTGGGAGTGCGAGAAAGTAAGATTGAGTACTTTGAGAGTGTGAGTACATGGGTTTATCACTATGATTCATTACATTTGACATACATACTTGGCATGTAGGCATAGAGATGCATTTTGCTCATTCTATATGGTACTGTGAGATTCATGACTTCTCATGCAGATTGACATGTAGGCATAGAGATGTACTTTTCTCATGCTATTTGATAATGAAAGATCTTATCTGTTGTTGAAATATTTTGGAAAAAATCACAGTTTTCTGATATACTCAGATATTGGTGATTTTGGTGAAAGATTTGGATCTTATAGTTATACCTAAAAATCATGCCTATTTTTTGTAACTATGAACGAGCTGAGAATCATTTCTTTGAGTTATTAGTTGTACTGCTTTTATTATATTGTTACGAGTTGTTATTGGTTATTGGTTATTGGTGTTAGTCTTTGACCGTTGTCCAAGCTCGTCACAACTTTCAACCTAAGGTTAGGTTTGTTACTTATTGAGTACATGGGGTCGGTTGTACTCATACTATACTTCTGCACCTTGCATGCAGATTTTGGAGCTGATGTTGCTGCATGTGGCGGTAGCTTTATATTTATAAATCTATTTATGTAAATTTCGAACAGATGATGTATTTATTTCATACTAGCTTCGTAAACTCTAAATCTTAGAAGCTCATGATTTGTACTACCAATCCTTAGGATTTTATTATAAAACATCACTTATTTCATCATTTATTTTCTTAGTAAATCTCATTTGAATTAGATTGTTGTTAGTTGGCTTACCTAGCGGGTTGGGTTAGGTGTCATCACGGCTAGGTAGATCTTGGGTCTTGACAAGCGTGTAAGAGACTTATCGCTTATTATGCTAAGCCAAACACTTAGAAAGATTTTGAGAAAATATTTATAACTAATTGCGAAAATATAAACTAACCTAGAAAGCAAGTAAAATGATCAATGGCTACAAGCATAGATACATGGGGAATCACACTCAAGTAACGATCCAATATATTTCCTGATTTTACAAATATGAGCATGTTTATGTTAATTAGCAGTGTGTAATAATTCTATATTAGTTTCTTCCGAAGACTAACAAGACTTCTTAATTGAATTATCCCAAAAATAATTAAGAGATTAAGTACTCCTAAATATGGCTACAAGTAGTTTAATTCTATCCCTAGGTAAAATCTATTAAGTGAGGTTTAACGCCTCAAGTTCTTGTTAATTAGTCTTTCCCAATCCCAAATTATCTTATTCAAAAAATAATTCGAAGTTAATGGGTGAATCCTAGGGTTATCTAATCCCTTTGGAAACATTAGAGGACAAGAATAATTAAAGAAACAATAACTCACTTCAATATAAATAAAAAGCGTTCAATCCATAAGCACAACAAGATATTTAACCCACACTTTAAATATGAATATTCCCATAAACAAGATTCAAGTGTTGAAAAAAATACTTCACACTTAGATATACAATAAAAAAGCAAGGAAATGAAGAATGGAGTAAAAACGGGTAAGAAATTCTCAACCAAAAGCTTCAAATCTTCAAGACCCAAGTGTATGTGCAAGAACCCTAGCTCCAAAACTTGTCTTCTCTAGTCAAGAGACTGAGAAATAAGCTAAAGATGTATTTTCAATAAGCTAGCTCGTGTATTAAATGGCTTGGGAATAAAAAATGTGAAATTCCATTTCTGCCCAGATAATGTGCTATGCGATCGCGAAAAAATAACTGGCGATCGGGCTGACCAACTTCTGCAAAGCTACACGATTGTAGAGCAACAGACACGTTCGCGTAGAACATTTGACCAGTGGCGACCAGCTTTACTCCTTCGCGATCGCATGACTTCAACCGCGTTCACAATTGATTAGCTGCTGAACTTATGTGATCGCTTTGCTTTCTACGCGATCGCAAAGAGCATTCACTTGCAGCAATTAATTTTCCATTTTAACGCATTTTGACTTGTTTTCTTTCGTATCTTCTCTAATTCACTTGATACCTGAAATATGACAATAAACCTCAACAAATACCTCGGTTTCTAAACAAAATCATACAAAAGCCTAAGTATCAAGAACATATAAGTTGGTAAAGTGCCAACTTTTAAAACCCCTAGACTTAAACTATTGTTTGTCCTCGAGCAATTCAATAACTAAGAACATCCTTCAATAAAATCAACAATTAAGCTCAATGGCATACCAAACATCATTTCAAGTCAAAAAGTTTCAAATTAAACACAATCTAGTGACTTCAGTTGGTACCAACAATTAATCTAAAGCATATAAGTCACCAACAACTTCTCATAAATTTCATTTCAATTCAAGTGCTGAAACACCACATTAATCAAAGTAGCAACCAAGTCATGACACTAAATCTTCAAAATTTGCCTCATTATCACAAATAAGTTTCTTTAATTCATTCCCCCTAATTGGAG
Source organism: Nicotiana otophora (assembly GCA_000715115.1). Taxonomy (NCBI): domain Eukaryota; kingdom Viridiplantae; phylum Streptophyta; class Magnoliopsida; order Solanales; family Solanaceae; genus Nicotiana; species Nicotiana otophora. The sequence goes on from AWOL01S0052658.1 coordinate 153,635, forward strand.
ATTGGATTAGGTTCATAACCTAAAATTTCATGTGCCCTCACACTTAAGAGAGAATCCCAACTTATAAATTGTAATTTTTTAAAACACAAATGGGATATCAAATGGAAAGAATTAAATCTCTCTCTCTCTTACAAAGATACTCAGATGCACACAAGTAGTGCCATAGACTTGCCCTTCATGTACCTCTCCACTAATGTAGACACATTTGGTTCGAAATCAAGCAGGGCTTAAAGGGTTGTAATGTAGGTTTTTGGTTAAGGTAAGACACAATTTGGGTAAGAGTGACTTAAAACCTCCTTAAGCACTACAATTTGCAACAATTAAAGCACACTTCCTTCAAAAACTTTTCCATCCTTTTTTCACTTTTCATTCCACACCTAATCTTCCCTTTATTCACAATTCCTTATTTTTCCTTCCTCTTTCTTCTTTCTTACTCATATTGTTTTTTAAAATCAAGGAAGGTTCCACTATTTTTTTTATGACCTTTCACCTTTTAAGCAACTTCCACTTCACAACTTTTCCAACCTTCACCCCCAAACATAGGCTTTTAGCCTATGTTTACAATTTCAAAGTACTTAGGGAGGTAGGATTCCAAAAGTTTAAATCATGTTGGTACCAAACAAGTCACATGTTGGTTTAAGGACAAAACGATCACACCCAATAACCAATTTATTCACTAATAGCTACTAGACTAACTAAAAAACAAATTACCTAAAAAGAGAATAACTAAACAAGACTAATCCCTTAAGAAAGTTGTCACACCATCCATCATAGGGAAAAGGCACCCGGTTCGACACAAATTAATTTCTTGGAAAAGAACAGCGACATAAATAAAAACCAAGGAGTTTAATTAATACCACTACAAGTAATGAAAGCAACAAAATAAGAAAATAAAAACTAATGCTAACACGCTAGAAATAAACTACAAAACTAACAAATCTGTCAAGTTCAAAAAATAGTCATGCTCCACATACATCCATCATATATAAATGAGCCACTCCAACCTAAAGTGTTGCACTATCCTCAGTGCAACTAAACAAAATAAAATAAAATGAAAGAGGTGCTCCCTGAAACTACATCACTCGGAGCTGGAGGTGGTGGGAAATTTAATCTCCAAATCCTCCTCCTCATCGTCCTCTGATTCATGTGAGCCACAGAATGAGCACAGCTTGTGCATCATTTTGGACAGGAATTTGCTTTTCTTTTTCTCATGCTCCTTGAACTTCAACTACTGCCTCTCAATCTTCCTTTTCTTCGACTCATGTCTTCCAACCTGCTTTTGATTTCTTTTTGTTCCTTAACTTCATCATCCAGAGATGGCTTCTTACCAGTCCCAGTAGAAGTGCCCTCCTAGATGGTCCAGAAGGAAGGCCAGCTACAAGTCGGTGAATGTGTGCATCGACCCCATAGATTTTACTGGAGAGGTGGCGCATAGTGGGAGGTCCAAAAGGAAGTGGATCAATGGGGTCATGTAGCTATGCTGCAGCTAACGAAGAACCATCGGACCCAATGGTAGTCTTAGTAAATAGCCCAAATGAGGAGATGATACATCAATCCTCCTCTTCTTCTGCCCGCTAGTTGGTCCCTTTCTGAGCGAAGGATAAACTGCCTTGTCTGAGTAATCAATGTCTATAAGCATGGATACACAGGGAATTACACTCAAGTAACGATCAAAAGTATTTCACTATTTTACAAATATGAGCAAGTTTATGTTAATTAGCCTCGGGTAATAAATTAGCTTCTTTCGAAGACTTACTATTTGAATTATTCCTAAAACAACTAAGAGAGTAAGCACTCCCAAATATGGATAAAAGTATCTCAATCCTATCCCTAGGTAGAATCTATATAGTGAGGGTTAATGCCTCAAGTTGTTAATTAATCTTTTCCAAACCCAAATTATCTTTTCCACAATTAATTCAAAGTTAATGGGCAAGTCCTAGGGTTATCTAATCCCTTTGGAAACATTCAAGAACAATAATAATTAAAGAAATAATAATTCACTTCAATATAAATAAAGATCATTAATACAAAAGCACAACAAGATATTTAATCCACACTTTAATATGAATATTCCCATAAACAAGATTCAGGTGTTGAAAACAATACTACACACTTAGAGATACAATAAAAAGGCAAGGAAGTGAAGAAATGAGTAATAATGGGTAAGAAATTCTCAACCAAAAGATTCAAATCTTCAAGACTCAAGTGTGTGTGCAAAAACCCAAGCTCCAAAACATGTATTCTCTAGTCAAGAGACTGAGAAATAAGCTAAGAGTGTGTTTTCAATAAGCTAGGTCATGTATTAAATGTCTTGGGAATAAAAAATGTGAAATTCCATTTCTGCCCAGATAATATGCTATGCAATCACGAAAAAACGATCGGCGATCGCGGTGACCAACCTTGCAAAGCTACGCAATAGCAGCGCAACAGACGCATTCGCGTAGAACGTTTGACCTATGGAGATCAGCTTTAAGTCTTCACGATCACTTGACTTCAACAACGTTCACAATGGATTAGCTGCGGAACTTATGCGATTGCATTGCTTTCTACCTGATCGCAAAGAGCATTCACTGGAAGCAGTTAATTTTCCCTTTTCTAACGCATTTTGATTTATTTTCTTCCGTATCTTCTCTTAATCACTTGATGCCTAAAATATGCCAATAAACCTCAATTAATGCCTCAGTTTCTCAACAAAATCATACAAAAGCCTATGTATCAAGAAGAGATAAGTTGGTAAAATACCAACTTATCAGTAGGCCATCCACCAATTGTTGGAGTAACTCTATTTACTCCCGGAGTTGCTTATTTTTTGGTAGGTGTACAATCAGTTTTTTTGGGTATAACGGGGCCCTGTTTCGTCCAGTACTTGTTCAGTTCAGCACTCCTAGAGGCTTGTAGATATGCACCTGTGCAGTTTGTTTGTTTTTATATGTCCGCTTGTGTTAACCTTGTCGGCCTTCCAGATTGTACCGTTCTTCTCAGCTATGCTTATGCTTGTTCTGCTTATCAGTTATATTCATGATTAGTGGATTATAAACATGTTTAGTGATGATCAACACTTAATGTCAGTTATCCTTCGCGACCCTAGGCCGTGTCGTGAAAAACATGGTATAAGAGCAGTTAAGTTCTAGGGTGTCTATAGGCCGTGTCTAGTAGAGTCTTGTTCTGGAGCATGTTGCGTGCCATACTTATGAACAGGAGGCTATAGATACTTATATCATTGTTGTCCTTCATTCTATTCAAGACCATGCGATAGAGCTATGTTATAAGAATTTAGCCTTCTAATGAAATATTTTATGTATAGCGATGCCACCGAAGAGACTCGTAGCTACCCAGAAGGGAAAAGTTGTTGCTAGCTAGGGTACTAGCAGAGTAGCCCTGAGTCAAATGAGCATGAGGATTCCATACATGAGGTTCCATCGAGAGCTTCACATGCTCCGTCTGTTCAGGGAGAGGTTGGGGGTGCTTCAGCTACCGCACCTCTGGCTCCTAGGCATGACAATATGAGGGTGGTCATCAGATTGTTGACTAGCATTGCAACTACTCAGGTCAGATAGCAACATACTAGTCCTCAAAATGGCGATACAGGTTCTAGAATTCATGATTTTCTTAGATTAGAGCCTCCAGTTTTCACGGGATCTAGTACAACAGAGGATCCCAGGATTTTCTAGATAGAGTAGCTAGAGCCCTTAGAGTTATGCATGTGACAGATAGAGAGTCAGTTGAAATGGCAGCATATAAGTTATAGGATCTAGCAGCAGGTTGGTATACCACTTGGGAGATGTCTAGGGGATCAAATGTTGCTCCAGCTACATGGCGGGAGTTCTCAGAGGCATTCCTCCACCATAACATACCTACAGAGACACGTAGAGCACGATTGGATCAGTTCATGACATTGAGACAAAGGGTATGAGTATTGTAGAATACAACCTCGACTTTAATTCGTTGGTGAGGTTTGCTCCTGCAGTTGTGTCAGACATGGAGGATATGGTACATATGTATGTAACGAGACTTGGTCCTCACTTAGTAAATGAGTGTATAACCGTATCTATGCAGTCGGGTGTGGACATTACACGTATTCAGGCATTCTCCTTAGAACTTGGGGAAAGGAAATAGAAGCAGAGGGTTGAAAGAGATAGAGACTCAAGTAAGAGAGGTATATTTTCAAGTTCGTTTGGTGAGACATCTGGTGCTAGTAGACAAGAGAGTGTCAGGCAGCTAGCAACTAGTACTCCTTCACGATTTGCAAGGGCCGAGAGCTGATCGACCTCCATAGTCTAGAGCTAGTCAGGGTAGTTCACTTTACCCTAGGTATTCTTGCTGTGTCAGATGCCATTTGGGCAAATGCTAGTTGGGTGTAGATACATGTTATGTTTGTGGCGAGTCAGGCTATTTTATGAGAGATTGCCCATCTATGGGTGGTAGAGGTGTATCTCCGCTAGCGAGATTATTTGTAGCTTCTTCGGCACTAGCACGCCTACAAGGGTAAGTTCCTCAGCCACTAGCGAGCCGTGGTAGAGGCCGAGGTGGCGCTCCTACTGTAGGCGGTCCTTAGAACCCCACCTATGCTCTAGTTAGTCGTCAGGACCGGGAGGCTTCACCCGATGTGGTTATAAGTACTTTATTAGTGAATTCTCATAATGGTTTGTGTTGATATATCCTGGTTCTACACTGTCAAATAATTTATGTTCGAGACATAGAGAAGGGAAGGCCGACTCTTGAATCAGTTCAAGTAGAGAATGCATTCCCACACATATTTCTAGATGAGCTTCCAAGTCTTCCTCCAGAGCGAGAAATTGACTTTTCCATTGATATCTTGTCGGGTATGTAACCCATATCTATTCCTCCTTAGAGGGTGGCACCAGCAGAATTAAAAGAACTTAAGAAGTAGTTGAAAGATCTATTAAATAAGAGTTTCATTAGACACAACACTTCTCCTTGGGGAGCACTAGTCTTATTTGTAAAAAAGAAAGATGGCCCATACGTATGTGCATATATTACAGACAGCTGAAAAAGGTCACGATCAAGAACAAATATCCCCTTCGAAGAATTGATGACTTGTTCGACCAACTTCAGGGTTCGAAGCGCTTCTCAAAGATAGAGTCAGAGAGTGTGACATACCTAAGATAGCCTATGGTTTCCAGGTACCGAGAGGTACAGATAAGAGAGTAAAGAAGATATAGGGGTGATGAGATATCTCTCTTGAGATTCTAGAATAACATAAGAAAATATATGATGCTAACAAGTTAAAGGAAGATTGCGAGTAGCATAAATAGATATGTGTAGGTCGCAAGCTAATGTATGGTAGAGCGACAAGGGTTTAGGTAGTTAAGAGTAAAGATAAGAAAAAGGTGAGTGAGAAGGTGACGAGAATAGGTAAGGCCTCAAGATTAAGCTCGTTAAAACAAGAGAGCTGCTGGTTTTTGTAAGTAATAGAAAGCTCAGTATAGCCTGAATGAACTCGGAGGAGTTTAAGACTAGGAGCATTCAGAAGAGATGCAATGTTGACCTGGTAATAGAATAAGAGTGTAATTGTGATAAATGATAGGAGAATGACGTTTAGGCCTTCGATTGAGTAATGATTCAAAAAATAAGGGATTTCATGATTTGCACGGGATTATAATACCCCCCATAAGATGAATCATGTTAAGATGCTAATAAATACGGTTATTGAGGTATAGTATCGTCCCTAGGTGGATCAGGCAAATAACTTCAGATGTTCCCCAATAAGACGTGAGCCCAAGTGACAAGGTATTATGTAAGAGGTTTTAAGTTATCAATGGTAGATTATAGATAAACATTAAGGTGAATCAACATAGACGGATAAAAGTTCCAAAGTATGAGATAAGATTAGGATGTCATTCATAAGATGAGTAGAATGAGAAAGCATTAAAGGACTTAGATTTATACATATAGGATAAGCAGCGAGAGAGTAACCTGGAGTTCGGTAGCAGACCTCGATAATAATAAATCGAAGTAGATATTATGATATAGTATGACCTACCTAGATTTAGTAAAGCCATAAGGATTTATAATCGAGATTATGAAACAAAATATGGAAATAGTTGTATGTTCGACAAAGTACCATGCGAAGAACTTCAATACACCTATAGATGCCCAGAAGGACAACTTGTCATAGTTCTGTATATGTTCAAAAAGTTCGACCTAGAGATTAGCTATAAGTTGGAGGGAGAAGGAATAAAGAGTCGCATAGGAGCGCGTACAAGGACAAAGTCGTATAGGTTGCATGACAGAAGGTAGCAACAATTATGAGCTTGGAAGAATTCATACCACAGGTCGTGGTGTGAGAAAGGGGACAAAAGGGAGGAATGCCCTGACCTATGGATTTATGCATAGAATAGTTGCCTAGATGGCAAGGAAAATATTAAAGTATTCATATGAGTTGTAGGTTATGAGACTGATAAGCACATGAGTCAACATTTGAGGACGAATGTTCCAAAGGAGGGAATGATGTTACACCCAATGTTTTCATATGTTAAAGCTCGCCGTAAGTCAATTTATGTAAGCTTGGAAATGCGATCATCTTTGAAAGTACATAAAGTAAGTTTATCATGTTGCCTTGGAGTTCAAAACTATTTAAGATCATTAACTGCAAGTATCAAGAGGGTTTTCATGACCCAAAATCCCCTATAGGCCGTGATGGTGCCTAACGTCACCGTCAAGCAAGCCAGTGGTGAATTTTAGACTTAATTACTCATTTTAATATTTTTTGAAATCATAAATGGTGATGAGTTGGGATAATTTAAGGCGGGTGTTGACCATCTGAATGCATGGGAGAAAGATTCTTCCTCCATTATACTTGACAATCTTTTGCTAGGAATTCCTCTAAGTCGTATCAATGTTAATAGCATTTATCGATGCTTCACCACACTGTCCTGGTCTCCCGAAGTTATGGGGTCATTTTGCCGAGTTCCTTCGACATTGTTCTCTCAAGTGCCCTAGTATACTCTACTTGTTCACTTGTGTTGGTTTGGGGTACGATCAGTTCACCGAGAGGATCACCCTCCCAATTCAAAGTTTGTTAGCTTCAAGCTACTATTTATGCAGGAACAAACAGCTATAAATAGGTATCTCTACGTGTAAGGATGAATATTTGATTAATTCAAAAAATTTGGATTCCAAAGTGTGTATCTCTTCTTTACTTTTAAGTGACAAGGGGGTGGCTCAATGCCCTATCCGCCTTTAAGTGAAGGGGCGCATCCACCGAAGATGGAAGCGGGAAAGACGGGAGCATGTCAGGTTGGTGCAAGGTTCTATCTGACGTTCAACAGGTAGTCTCACGATCGGGCACTCATGCCCCGACATTGTCATTGGATTAGAATTGAGTGAGGGCAGCTGTTACTCCATAATAGCTAAGAAAAAGGGAAGTGGAATTTACTTCTGCCCCTTTGAGTTGCCCATGGGGTAACAACCTCTGACGCCCCACACAATTGCGACAGGAGGGGGCTTGCCCATCAGCCTACTTTTCCAAGAGGTGGCAGGAGCGCAACGACCTTAGCAATTTCCTCTAGTACTCGGTCAAACCCATGATCCTCTTTACCAATTTCCGTATAAAGTATAAATTACAAGATAAAATGATAATAATTATGTGAATACAATAATGAACATCCACTAGGAACCCCAAAACCCGGGATCACAAGTGCATGAGAATCTACTAAGAAATATAATAAAATATAACATCTGTCTGGAATACAAGTTAGATAGGAGAATGTATGTAACTCTGATGGAGACTCTGTATGTTGCGGATTGTAACATGGAATGCAACTCACCATAAAGTCCCTGTAATAGCCGTGCCTCTGCGCCCAAAAGACCACCACAAATATTTATATACCAGCACAATAAGTGCACGAGTGTAGCAAGAGTACGTAAATCAACGCGTACCTAGTAAGTATCTAGCCTTACCCCGGATAAGTAGTCACGAGGTGTCGACATCGACACTTACTAGTGGTCCAATATATCAAGTGCAATAGAAAGTAAACAAGTATAAGGCATGGTAAAAGTAAATAAACAGTGTAAACAGATATAAGTACGTAGTACGATCCTCCTCTGAACAGTAAATACAAGCTCTCAATTATCGGTCACCTCCTCAACCGTAGTATATATGTATAATGGTCCTGACCAGATAGATCGTCACAACTCAAATCATGAAAGCTCACGGATACAATGACTTCATGTCAAATATTATGCACGACCCTGCCGAGGCGAACAACTTGATCCCGTAAGAGTGTTTTATAAAGATGTCGAGGCGAACGGCCCGATCCCATAAGAGTATTTAAAGAAATGCCGAGGCGAACGACCCGATCCCATAATAATGGGTACACAGCCGAGGGTCGAACGGCAAGAACCATAGATGCATCTATTATGCTGCCTAGGCAAACTGCCTCCCATGAGAATATGATACTGTCGAGGCGAATGACCGGATCCCATTAGAATTTCGTAAGGGAAAACACAATTATTCTACGGCTAATCAAGTAGCTCGTCAAATTTCTACAATAGCAAGTCTATCACTCTACACAAGCCTAATCTCAAGTCGCAACATGAAATAAAGGAATTATACAGGCAAGGATAACTCAAATAATACAATTAAAGCATGGCGTGAACCTAACTCTACCCATACATAATCAGAAACTCTAGCATACACACGAACACTCGTTACTTCATACGTGCGCAGCTCCCACAACATGTAGCATATGACAAGAACAGAACCTACGAGGTAAATTCCCCCTTACTGGGTTAGACATGAGACTTAACTCACTCCGAAGATCCATAACCGGCTCCAACGCCTCTCTAGTACATCGACTCAAAGCCAAACGATCCGAAACTAGTCAAACAATGTCCAAATCAATCACAATATACTCCAATGCTAATAATTAATCAATTTATAATAATTCCCAACTTTGCCCGAAAAGTCAATAAAGTCAACCCTCGTGTCCACGTACCCCGATTCCGAAAATTTTCAAAGATAAACTTTACCCATAACATTATGAACTCAAATACAAATTTTATTCCCAACTTCACTTCCAAAATCATGGTCAAAATCCGAAATACCAATTTCTAAGTTCTCTTAAAATCACAAAATTCCCACAATTTTCCATGTATTTACAAGCCCAAATTCGTATATTTAACTCACAACTTGTAGAAATTACTCACCTCGTGATAGACGATAAAAATGGCACTCCACAATTTCTCCAAGGCCGACTCCCATGGAATAAATGAAATTAAAATGAGCCAAACCCACGTACTTATCAAGGCCCTCTGCCCAGCGATCATCGCACTTGCGGTCACTTGACCGCATCTGCGGTCCCACAGGTGCAACCAAAATTCCGCTTCTGTGGTTCCCTTAAGGCCTCCCCTTCTCCGCATCTGCGGGCAAGCTTTCGCACCGACACTCGTTCCTCCGCTTCTGCGGAAATACCTCCCCTTCCCCTATTTCTCTACTGCGACCAACAACCTGTACCCACGAGCTCGTAGGTGCGGTGGATTCCTCGCACCTGCGAATCCATCCAACCTCACTCCCCTCCACTTCTGCGACCCCTTTGGCCGCTTCTGCGAGCTCGCACCTGCGGCCCTTTCAACGCAGGTGCGATTGCACCAGATCTCAGTTGCCTCAGCAATGCTTCCAAATCCAAACTCGATCCGTTTCTAATCTGATTAGCACCCGAGGCCCCGGGGACCTCATCCAAATCTACCAACACACCCCAAAAGACGATACAGGCTTAGTCAAAAACTCAAACCATGTCAAACAACATCAAAATTATGAATTGACGGTCGAAACCTTTCTTTAAACTTTCAAACTTCGTCGAACGCGTTCGAATTATACTTAAACATTCTGGAAAGATGCCAAACTTTACATGCAATTCACAAATCACGATACGAACCTATTCCAAGGCTCGTAACCTCAAACGGACATCGATAACACCATAATTCACTTCAAATCAAACTGAAGAAATTCTAAAACATTCAAAATGCAAACTTTCTACAATAAGCGCTGAAATGCTTCCGGACCACCCAATACTCAACCCGTACATATGCCCAAGTTCGAAATCATCATACGAACCTATTGGAACATTCAAATCCTGATTCTGAGGTCGTTACTCAAAAGTCAAACCTTAGTCAACTCTTCTAACTTAAAGATTATAGATAGAGAATTTTCCTTCCGAGATAACTCCGAACTTCTCAAAATTCAATTCAGACCACACGTACAAGTCATAATACATAAAGTGAAGCTACTCAAGGCCTCAAACTAACGAACGACGTGCTAGAGCTCAAATCGACCTGCCGTGTCGTTATATTCTCCCTCACCTAAACATACGTTCGTCCTCGAACGTGCCTAGAGCTGCTCTGCAGTTGCCCCAAAATCACTGTTCAACACCTTGTGCACCTACCTGTGCCACCACAACCCAGGTGAGCACATTAGCTCGTGCAAGACTGAAGATCCTCCTTTTTATTTTAGCCAACAAGCCTTAGGACCAAATTCCAACTTCTGAATTTCTCTACAAGACCTGATCCTAGTGTACTAACACCGTACCAATCTCCACACGCTGAACACACACATGATCATGCACCCATGCTGACATCACACAATGCACCATGTAAGGAATTTGCCCATGGTAACCTCATCCAATCACAACATCTGCAAAATCATTGACCCGATGCTCGTAGTATACCTCATGACACATATAAGCCCGGTCTCAACCCTCACAATACTACGACAAAGAAGGAAACGCAGAGAAACTCATAACCACCCGTCAAATCAATAACTCCTAGAGTTCTTCGCTTGACAAGAACTGTTAGCTCACTCTGAACTAAATAATTGTAAGGCCCCGTACAAATTTTAACCAAAAACTCGGGGTTGCGTGGTGCCAAGATAGATTCCTGCGTTATTATAGTAGAAAATCTCGCAAGCTCTCCGCGGTTCGGACTTTTCTGGATTGAACACTACCCTACGGACTTAGAGGAAAATGTTTCGCAAAAGAACGCATTTCTGCAGCCCATTATGCGGCCGCATAATAACTTTGCGGACCGTATAATGGCCGCAGAGTGAAACAAAAAGTTTGGCCAATTTGAGGTTAGTTTTGCGGTCGATTCTGTGATCGCATAATCACTATGCGAACCGCATATTGGTCGCATAATTCCTCTTGAGTTTCTGCAGAGGGAGTTCTGCGGTGCATTATGCGACCACAGAACAAGTATGCGGACCGCATAATGGTCGCATATCTGGGCCAAAAGTTGAGGCCCCTGAGGGCCATTTCTGCGGTCACTTTGCGGACCGCATAACCATTATGCGTTCGCATATGCGATCGCAGACCTGTGTCGGGGCACCCTTTTTCTTAATTTAAAACCCGACCCTTATTCCGTTAAAACACCCCTTTAGTCTATTTTGAGCTCATTTTCTGATATTTCTAGAGTGAGAGATAGAGGGTTCAAGAGGGAGGGCCTAAGTTTTCATCAAATTGATCTTCAATCAGCACTTAAAGCTTTGAACATATTCAAGTAGAGCACTAAATTCTTCATCCAAAAAGGTAAGACTTCATCACCCCATATCTTAATTTCAAACATAGCTATAATAGGGTACTAGTGTGATACTTCATGGGTATGAGGGTGGTTTATCTTGCATGCATGTGTGATAAAGAGTGTGGGGAAAAAGTGAGCTAGAACCATGAACGTTTTCCTAATTCTGGGTTCAATTTGTATATTGCTAAAATAGATTGAGGTTGCTAAGGGTTCCGGATAATTGTAGAGTCTAAAGAAGCGCAATTGAGGTATGTATGGCTAACTCTCCTGGTGTCCGAATAATTGTTGTAAGTTTCGACTTGATCATACTAGAATTGTTTGCCTTAGTGTGTTGGGTTGAAAGATTCACGTTCCCTAATTGTTTTAGATGTTTACCATGTCATCATGCTACTTGAGAACGTTATTATGATTTTCCAAGTTCCTTCCCTTATATGTGCAATGCCTTATGTGATGGTACTTATTGACATGAATGATGATGTTATTTGAATGGATAAAAAGGGAAAGACTTGAATTGTAAAATGTTCCCAAGTGCCAAGAACTACTTAATAAATGAGGTTGTTTGTGCCATGTAACGAAAGATGGGAAAGAAATGTGAATTGATTGAACAATTGAAAGAGGTTATGTCTCAAGTGAGATGGCTTAGCTGATCGGGCCGAGATCGGACGCCATACTGTACACATGGTGGAATTTGTGTTGGAATTATTAATTTACATTGTGGATATGGATATGTCTCACCTGAGATGGCTTAGCCGGTCGGGCCGAGGCCGTACTCCGTGTAAAAACACAGTGGCATTGTGAGTTGTGGCATTTGTCACTAAAGATTATTAACCTAAAAAGATGGAAAGATTGAATCAAAAACTATGTGATCCTTACTTGGTGTTTCTGTGTATTTCTGTGAAGCACTTATTGATTATTATGACTGCCTTCTCCTTGTTTCACTATTCATTCTACTAAGATTGGTGTTTTCCTTACATACTAGTACTATTCAACAATACTAATGTTCTTTTTACCGGGGGCGCTATATTTTTGAATGGATGTAGGTGGTTTCATCGCAGATAGCGTTGATCGCAGATAGTGGTGCTCTCCCTCACACTCATCACAGCAGTCTTGGTGAGCCCCATTTTCTCCTGGGGTCATGTAGTCCTTCTTTTGTAGAAGTTTTCACATTTTGAGGTATAGCCGGGGCCTTGTTGCCTGCATTGTCATGTTGGTCTTTTGTATCATTAGAGGCTCCGTAGACGTTTATGTGGGTCGTGTATGGGTATCAGAGTGGTCACTAGACTAAGTTGTATTTTGAAAACTTAACTATGGCATAATGTATATAATGAAAAATGGACTAGCAACGTTGATGCATGTATATTTGATCTCTCCCCTATTTAGTAGATGGTAACGCGTCCTCTTTTCGGATCATGAATGAGTTGGGTAGGGAAGGTATAATAGGCTTGCTCGACCGGGTTCACTCGGTTGAGCGCCGGTCGCGCTCCCCGAGGTTGGGGCGTGACAATAATGACATTCTCTCTTTAATATACCTTACATAGATCCGATCGCACCAACTTCAGGTCCAATAATCTCGTCTCACCCAGGACAAGATGCTCATGTAATAAGCCACCTCAAATACTGACCAAGATCCCATATGACGTCATCAATGCGCCAATAAGCTACAACTCGAATGTGACACATAAGGAAGAACGAACTCTGGAAAAGAACTATCGAGTCGTGTAACGAATAAAACAGCCGAAAAGGTGCTATGAACCCTTTCGAGCTAATGCGGAACAAAATAAAAATAAATAAGTACATGGAACTATATGCAACATCTCACTTTTGCGGCGTGCAACCCGATCCACACATTATACCATTGCAGCATGCAACCCTATCCAAACAACATACACGTGGCGGCGTGCCACCCGATTGAAACAACATACTCGTGGCGGCGTGACACCTGATCCACATATGACAATGAATAAGGGAATACCCATCAAGCTATAATGCTTATACCTACGAAATGCCCGAATAAAGACCACAAGCATGTCAAGTGCAAAAATACAACACTGGGAGAAAGATAGAGCCGTGCGCTACAAAACTCGAGCTCGATTAAGGTGCAACAACGACAAGCTACACCAGACCACAACCCATGTGCAAATAATCAAGTCGTCTCACAACCCACATGGCATAATATAGTATTACAGAGAATAGATGACAACAGGAACAACATCCAACACCTGAAAACTCCTCCATAAGCAGTGCTATGCTGAATGAACACATCTAACACGATGTAAATCTACTAGCGGACCTCAAACCAATTCTGCTTACCCCACATAGGGCCACTAACCTTCCAGGAATCCACAATGACCCTATTCATGACATATAAGAGTAGCTGTTAAATCCGGAACAAACTCCCACAGTTCATAACCAAAGTAATAGAGCGCCTCCCAGGCATAAACACTGACATTAGCAATAGTACCAAAATCTCCATACATGGTTTCAATCTTTAACAATCAAGTGACTAACATGCCACACTTATACAATGTTTCCCGTGGGATACTCTCCCACGACATTCCGCGCCAGGTAGCAAGTATGCACTTCCACACCACCAACCGTACTAATTCTGTAAAGCAGATCAAGAATTCGTAATTCGATACACAATGCCTCTTCCATAGAACACCATTCTCGGACGACACTAGGATAATGCCAGCTCACGCTGAATATCTGAATTCTTCCCTGCCCATCCTAGCTCGTGACATTCTTATCAACACCGAGCCACAACCTTGATCCTTAACTACCAATTCCCATGTCGCTACGCGAGAGTACAAGAATTCATCATACCACTGAACTACTAGTAGAATAAACACTTCATTGGTTAGGAACCTTTCTCTTAACATATTTTAGAAGAACTATTGCAACACGCAACTGAATTCCCATAACCGCATAAAATACAAACCCCAAATCGTGGTCTAAACCGCCATAACTCTTCCCGGATCCATTTACATAGAATAAGGCCATCTGAATCAAATGCCTCCCAAATCAATCAAATTATGGTGGATGTCAAACCAACGGATACAACCACAAACCACATGCATAACTTAACACGCCGAAGCAACTGATCATTGCCACAATCATGCTGATTCAAACCATTACTAACCGGCCCAACTTCTTCCAATTTACTCTTGACCTACCTTGGAAATAATAATAGCTCCCTTCAAATACATGACAGACCTCAAACAACACTTATACCGAGTGACCCGAAATCACGAGACCATGTCGTCTCAACATCCATAAGCCATTTTATACCCTCTTCATGCACTCAATAGTATCTCCAACCGATATACCGCGCTGATTAGTTCTTCTGTGAATCTGAAGATATTCTCCCACTTCTCTAGCACTACACCGCAGACCCGATGATAGCATAGAATACTCCAAGTACCCTTCACCCTCTGCTGCAAAACTACTGGTCTTCAGCCACACAATGAACCCAAAAGTCCTTAGACACTACACTTACATCCTTGAACCCATTAGAACCACTGTTGAGAGTCACCCACTCCGACCTGGTCCTGAATGTAATCAAACTCCAACACTCTGTTAGAATATGAACACTCCCAAAGAAGCAACCGGATGAATTCCTTTCTTTGTACAACACAGCCACAAGAAGCATAAACTCTCAGTCTTTCTAAAACATGCACCTGAATCGATAAGGAAACATATAGCACACATTCATCAAGATCTTTGTTCGAATTACCCATAATGTTTTCTTCCCTTAGTCATAAATAATCCACCAATGCACTGATAACCAGAAACCTCACAAGCTGACAACCACGCGATCCAGTGGTAGGCAGTGGGCTCTCCCAATTAGATTTAAGCTACAATAACATAAATCTAGAACCCACAAAGATTCCTCCTTCTCAATTACCATAATTTCGCACCATCAACCCACCAAATTTCTCAGTCTCTAGTTAAACTTTTCGTGAATATTTTGAATTATCAGCCATAATTGCATATTCGACCTTCTAACGGGTAGTAAGCAGAACTCTTCATAGAAGCTTCATCAAAATCACGCAACCACTAACCTGCTCACAAGAGATAACCCACATGTGGAGTTCCATACTGACATCTTCCAATGATGTTGCGCTAGGTGCAACTACCACGAAATCAGTAAACCCTCCTGAGCCCATGCTCGTCCATCAACTGTAAAAGTCTGCTTATTCCCCATTGACATCAACTAAAAGTCCGATAATATATTCCAAGCTCAAAGTCACGTCGCATCCCATAACAATAATCAAGCTTTTATACCCCTCTTTATTTCAAGAAAACTTCTTTCCGTCATATTCAACCTTCCTTAGCACACTAGCCACAATTCCAAATACAATTCGTAGACCTAGTCACTCTCCGCCATGATTCCCAATCACTCTAATTGTTCTCAAAGCATGTTGCTATCCTACCATAGAATCCATATGCTACTCTGCCACTCCCATTTCGGTTAAACCATCTCCTTCGAGCAACTTCTCGACCTCTGCTTTTCATACTTGATCTGCTAGCAAATCAATCACTATGAGACATATCCCACCACGTCCTTACTCCTCCTTTGCTACCACGATTCTACCTAAATCATATTCCATCGGTAGCATCCGAACGGATAAATTGACACAAACTCTAAGCCTCTCTAAAGATCATCTTTCTCGAGCCATCAACATTAAAAACACCAATTCGATTTGGAAACCGCTACACAGTGCCATCTCTAACAACCGCTTCTCAGGCTACATTTCACAACACCCTGCCCTGAAGGTAAATCAAAGAAGACAACAGCACCGGCGAGCCTTAATGCGCTCAAACAAGGATGACGCCACCACATCACGAATGAGAATTCCTCCACACTCGAAAATATCATGTCTCGTTACTCCATCAAACAAAGCCTGAACACCCATAGTCTGATTGCCTTTCTTCCGCTGGAATAAAATGTCAAACCTCTAAGCCATGAACCGAATAGTCCTCCTTTGTGTCATTCATTGCCGTGACACATAAATAAGCACCTTACCATTTACACCAATACTGCGCGATAACCATTCATGAACACCATAATGCACCGTGCATAGGCGTGAACCCGTAGGAAACACTAACATTGCGTTGAAATGACAAAACATCCCTCCATAAGGAGACGATAATAGCCAAATAAAATACGCTGGGAGAAACATCCTACACCACTTCAGCAGTACCATTACAACTCCTTGATTCCCAATTGATATCAAGCACTCCACATGTATAAGAATGAATAGAAAGGAAACGAAGGCATGATCTTCAATGGAATCAAATCGTACGATGAGGAATGAAGAAGCGAAGTGCTCCTAACAGTCCTGTAGCCTCTCGAAGATAAGTACTGATGTCTCCGTACCGATCTGCAAAACTCTACTAGACTTGCTCATGTCTCATGAGACCTAAGTGAGCTTAACGCTCTAATACCAAGCTGTCACGGCCCAAAATCCCCTATAGGTCATGATGGCACCTTACGTCACCGTAAACAAGCCAACGGAGAATTTTCAACTTAATTACTCATTTTAATATTTTTGGAATCATAAATCCCATTAAATAAATAAAGTAAAAATCTGGTACTTGGTCAAACCCGTGATCCTCTTTACCAATTTCCGTATAAAATATAAATTACAAGATAAAAATATAGTAATTACATGAATACAATAATGAACATCCACTAGGAACCCCCAAAATCTGGTGTCACAAGTGCATGAGCATCTACTAAGAAATATAATAAAATACAACATTTGTTTGGAATACAAGTTAGACATGAGAATGTAAGTAACTCTGATGGAGACTCTATATGCTGCGGATCGTAACATGGAATGCAACTCACCATAAAATCCCCACCATAGCCATGCCTCTGCGCCCAAAAGACCACTAGAAATATCTATATACCTGCACAATAAGTGTAGAAGTGTAGCATGAGTACGTAAATCAATGCGTACCCAGTACGTTTCTAGTCTAACCCCAGAGAAGTAGTGACGAGGGGTCGACATTGACACTTACTAGTGGTCCAATATATCAAGTGCAATAGAAAGTAAACAAGTATGAGGCATGGTAAAAGTAAATAAACAGTGTAAAGAGATATAGGTATGTAGTACGGTCCTCCTCTGAACAGTAAATACAAGCTCTCAATTATCGGTCACCTCCTCAACTAGAGTATATATGTAAAATGGTCCCCACCAGATAGATCGTCACAACTCAAATCAGGAAAGCTCACGGATACGATGACTTATTGTCAAATATTATGCACGACACTGCCGAGGCAAACGGCTTGATCCCATAAGAGTGTTTCATAAAGTTGTTGAGGCGAACGGCACGATCCCATAATAGTATTTATAGAAATGTCGAAGCAAATGGCCCGATCCCATAATAATGTGTACACTGTAGAGGGTCGAACGACAAGAACCATAGATATATCTATTATACTTCTGAGACGAACGACCCGCTCCCATGAGAATATGATACTACTGAGGCGAACAGCCTGATCCTACTAGAATATGAAGCTTTAACGGGTCCTTGACCCCACTCACGAAGATACATGTGAGTTATGAAATGTAAAGAAGCTTCTTAATGAAAACGCACAACGCGAGAGAATTTCGTAAGGGAAAACACAATAATTCCATGGCTAATCAAGTGTCTCGTCAAATTTCTACAATAGCAAGTCTATCACTCTATGCAAGCCTAGTCTCAAGTCGCAAGGATAACTCAGATAATACAATTAAAGCATGGTATGAACCTATGTCTACCCGGACATAATCAAGAACTCTAGCATACGCACGGACACTCGTCACCTCATATGTGCGCAACTCCCACAACATGTAGCATACAATAAGAATAACACCTACGGGGGTAAATTCCTCCTCACAGGGTTAGACGGGAGACTTACCTCGCTCTGAAGTTCCATAAGTGGCTCCAACGCCTCTCTACCATATCGACTCAAAGCCAAATGATTTGAAACTAGTCAAACAATGTGTAAATCAATCAAAATATACTCTAATAGTTATAATGAATCAATATATAACAATTCCCAATTCCGCTAGAAAAGTCAATGAAGTCAACCCTCATGCCCACGTGCCCGGATTCCAAATTATTTCGAAGAGAAACTTTACCCATCACATTACGAACTCAAATATATATTTTATTACTAACTTCACTTCCAAAATCGTGGTCAATAATAACAACAACATACTCAGGATTATCCGTCACTGTGGGGTCTAGGGAGGAAAATATGTATGCATACCTTTACCCCTACCTTGTGAGAGTAGGAGTAAGGTCAAAATCCGAAATACCAATTTTGAGGTTTTCTCTTAAAATCCCAAAATTCCCACAATTTTCCATGTATTTACAAGTCCAAATTCGTATATTTAACTAACAACTTATAGAAATTACTTACCTCATGATAGACGATGACAATGGCACTTTAAACTCGCTCAAAGGCCGGCTCCCATGGAAGAAATGAAATAAAAATGATCCAAACCCATGTACATATCAAGACCCTCTGCCCAGCGATCATCGAACCTGTAGTCACTTGACCGCATCTACGATCCCGTTGGTGCAGCCAAAATTCCGCTTCTACGATTCCCTTAAGGCCTCCCCTCCTCTACATTTGCAGACAAGCTTTCGCACCTGCACACCGTTCCTCCGCTTCTGCAGAAATACCTCCCCTTCCCCTATTTCGCTTCTGCGACCAACAACCCGTACCTGCGAGCTCGCAGGTGCGGTGGATTCCTCGTACTTGTGAATCCAACCAACCTCACTCCCCTCCACTTCTGCGACCCCTTTGGCCACTTCTGTGAGCTTGCACTTGCATCCCTTTCCACGTAGGTGCGATTGCACCAGATCTCAGCTCTCTCAGAAATTCTTCCAAGTCTAAACTCGATCCGTTTCCAATCCAATTCACACCCGAGGCCCCGTACCCCATCCAAACATACCAACACATCCCAAAACACGATACCGACTTAGTCGAAGTCTCAAACCACATCAAACAATATCAAACTTATGAATTGACGATCTAAATATTCCTTAAACTTTCAAACATTCAAACTTTGCCGAACATGTATGAATTATTCTTAAACATTTCGAAATGATGCCAAACTTTATGTGCAAGTCACAAATCATGATACGAACCTATTTTAAGGCTCGGAACCCCAAAATCGCATCGATAACACCAAAATACACTTCAAATCAAACTTAAAAAATTCTAAAACCTTCAAATGCCAATTTTCTACAATTAGCGCCGAAATGCTTCCGGATTACTCGGTACTCAACCCGAACATACGATCAAGTCTGAAATCATCATACGAACCTATTGGAAATTTTAAATCCCGATTCCAAAGTCGTTTACTCAAAAGTCAAACCTTAGTCAACTCTTCCAACTTAATGTTTCCGGATAGACAAATTTCCTTCCGAGATAATTCTGAACTTTCCAAAATTTAATTCCGACCACATGTACAAGTCATATTAAATAAAGTGAAGCTACTCAAGGCCTCAAACCTCCAAATGCCATACTAGAGCTCAAAATGACCGGTCGGTTCATTGCAGTTGGAAGGTTTAGAAGCTAAACGAATCAAAAAAAATATGTTTCGTCAAAAGTCGGCAAGTTGGGAATGTTATAACCCGTATTGTAGGGGTGAGACTAGGGTTCTTAACACGATATGAAGGTGATGTTATAAGGTATCTTAGTATTATTATAGTCATGTGTTAAGTTTTGAACTCAAATGGGATATGAAACAAAAGTCGACGAAAGTTGTCGCAAGTTATGTTCATAAGTTTACTTAAAATTTAGGTCCAATGTTACTGAGATTTTCTCTCAATGTACTTAGAATTATTGGTTGCTCCACCCACCAAATTGAATATTTATGAGTCTAGTTTTTAATTCATTAAAGCATTTATAGATACGACATTGGAGTGGAGAGATATTCATATATTTGCGAGCCTGCACAAGCAGCTCCCTTTGGGACCCACAAGGTTAGTTGAGAATTATCTTGCTATATAAAGTTGTGGTCTTCGTCTACTAAACTTATTTTCAACCTAAATCAGACCTAAAACTCTCTATAGACCTCCTAAACACATCCTTAGGATTTTGAAGCAATCCCATCATCCGCAACTCAAAATCAAGAAGCGAACACATCAATGTGATTCTTACGACCTAGGTAAGACTTTACCGTCCTCCTTTCTCCTTCTAATTCGAGTTTTGGAAAGAGCTTCGTGGCTAAGAAAGATTTTCACCTCTGTATTTTAGCAATACAAGCATAAGGAAGTGTGTGGGTTAAAGGGAACAAGGTTTGAAAGCAAGAACACAAGATTTCATTTTCGGCATGATTTCGTTAGCTATGTTCTAGCCTTTATTCTTGATATGTTAAGAGTTTTTAAAGGTAAATTTCATCATGTATTGTATCCTTGTATAGTATTCCATTCCATACGTGAAGTATGGAAGAAACTAATTTAGGTTGGGACTTCAAAACACAACAAAAACAAAAAGGGCGAATCACCCATTTGGCCTATGCCATTCAAACTTTCGTTTGTTCCGTTCCTTTGATGTTTTTATATATACCTAACACCCATATGATCATAATAGCTTCATTTAAGGTTATATAAGCTTAATTATCATTTTTTTATTCTTATATTATTCTTATGTCATATTTAGACTTTCATGTCACAAGTTAGCCATTATGAGCCGACATTACATTCATAATTCCGTTTTGTCGATTTTTTGACACTATTGTGGATAACTGGATCTCCTTAAGTTTTAAGTTATACTCTTGGCCGGGTATCCATTCTCGTGTATATTGTGGAGCTTGGTGGTTTTTTAGGGATCATCCAGTTTTAGGGAAAACTCTGCCGAAACTTTTGGAAATTTGAATAGTTGGACAAATCTAGAGTTCCTTGGTTCTAAATTTATTATAGATGAATCATAATGAGTTAATTAACCTTTGTATCTCATGTATATACTCAGTTTCTCTCTAAAATGGGGATAGGCTCCTGCATCCAACTTATGGACGACGAGCATCAAATTACGTTTGTGATTCCGTTTATGGTTTCCTTCATGATCTCTTGAGTCCATATGATGTTTCCACATGTGTTATGCCCCATACATACTTACATTAATTATGTTGGGGGGGGTATTTCCCATAACACCAGCAAGGTCTATTTATTATATGCTGGGGGAAGATAGCCCATAACGCCAACGAGGCCTATTGATTGTATGATGTGGGAAGATAGCCCATAACGCTAGTCAGGCATGTTATATATGTGTATATAGCTACAGTTTTCATTGCATGATTATACATGACGCTAGTTCAGATGTACAAATACTGATTGGGGGGATATAGACTATAACACCAAACATGTACCGGTTCAAATAATAGTTCATTTTAAGCACAATTTTAACTTAAACTTCGATTCAGTTCCAGATTAGTTTCTAGTTCAGACTCTTGTTTAGCTTTCAGATTATATTCCGATTTCCATCTTACAGTCATACTTCATTATTCTTTACATATGCTTTCCACCCAACATATTTTGTACATATTTTAATCACGTCCTTTCTAGGGCACTGCATTTTATGCCGCGTAGGTACCAATAAATCAATGCTTGAGCCACATCAGTAGGCCATCCACTACTTATTGGAGTCACTCTGTTTACTCCCTGAGTTGCTTATTTTTTGGTAAGTGTAGAGTCAGCTTGTTTTGGTATGATGGGGCCATGTTCCGTCAAGTACTTGTTCAGTTCAACACTCCTAGAGGCCTGTTGATATGCACATGTACAGTTAGTATATTTTTATATGTCCGCTTGTGTTAGCCTTGTTGGCCTTCCAGATTGTACAGTTCTTATTATCTATGCTTATGCTTGTTCAGTTTATCAGTTATATTCATGATTAGTAGATTATCAACACGTTTAGTGATGATCGGCACTTAGTGTCGATTATCCGTCGTGACCCTAGGTTGGGTCGTGAAAATCTCTAACCGGTCTAGCGAAGCGAGCCATGTTGCACCCTATTTTGTACTAGTAAAATATAATACAACTAATGATTCTTCTGAAGTTGATGAAACAGAGTCGCCACCTAATAATTTAAGTATATTAGGGTAACTACGAGCCTGTAAAAGTTATTCTCCTAATGGTCAGCTAACCGGTGAGATTTGGGTAAGGGTTCTTGTTATTTTAATGGGAAGGTGTTAGGTATCCCTTAAAATATACTTGAGGTAGCTCCTTAAACTTAGGTTAGGTTTGGGAAAGGAAATATCTATATTCTTTTTAGTCAGTGGTTAAAGTGGCTAATTGAAATTTATGCAAAATGTTTAAGTCTGTTTGAAAACTCATTGTTTTAAAAAGGTTGTGAATTTATCTTTTAAAAGAATGATGTTATGTGTTTGTAGGTTTTTCATCACTTATAGGATAAGAGACCACATAAAACATGCTTTAGTTGAAGGCAGTTATACCTTGTTTGTTTCACAAAGAGGGTTCTAGTGAGATGCCTTATGTTTCAAATCCTTTTGTTGTTTGTTGTAAGCACAACTGTGTACAGTCATTTTTATCTTTTGAAATAGTTTTGTAGTCATCATGATTCATTTGCAGATTTTCAAGAAAGATTTGCTTTTGTTTTATGAAGCTGCCAAAAGAACTTTAAATCGAAAGTCATTAGTAATAAAAGAAAATTGTTTATTTATTAAGTAGGTTAGCCTCAAATGTTGTGTTAAAGTGAAAGAAAGCAAGTAAATTGGATCATCTAGTTTGATTTTTACATATGAGTCTTGGTATGCCTATATTTCCTAAACAAACAAAATATAAAACAATAATCAATAACAAGGTTAGTTGCCACATATATGTATATACAGAATAGTGAATAATAATATTTATCGTCTAAAATAAGAAGTAATAAGGACTGGACTCTCGATATTGGGCCAGTGGTCAGGCCCAACAGAATGCTCGCAATCAGTAGACTCCAAAGAGTAGGGGAAAAATGGTCCAAGACTGGAAATTGGGCTTGAGCTCCAAATGGGCTCAACATGCCCAATTTGAATCCTTCTGTAGAGCAGAAAACCAAGTAGGGGAGTATTCAATAGCCTTTTAAGGAATCCAAACTCAGGACTAAAGCACAACAATTAAAGTCGAATAGAGAATTAAATGAATGAAAGCGAATTTTGAGGGGAATTACTGGACTTGGTAGGAAGCTTTAAATTTAATGCTTTTGTTTTTATCTTTAGTGTTTATGATCATATTAGGTGTATGTTGGTGTGAACATTGAATGCCTTATTTATAGTATCATTCAAGCCATTTAGGGTTCCGATAATTTGAAATAGTTAGTGGATGGTGACGATGGGTGGATGATGATAGCAATACCATGAAATCAGAGAAGGACAGAGGGAAAAACGATGAAGACTTTTACTTGGGCACAAGGATGGAGGAGAAAGACCGTTGAAGAGTGAAAAAACATCGTTATTATAATGTCCAGATGTCACTGTGTTTGACCTCTGGACAACAAATAACCATGATGCAATCAGAGATAATATTCATGCATACTCTGGATATGAAAGAATGAAGGGAGAACATATGAGTTTTAGGTTGCACGATTTAGACCTAGGTTTTGATTTGGGGGTTTTAAACTGTAGCGACGAAAGGGGAAAGAAACCGGCGTGATTCACGGCTAGCAAGGACAAAGGAGATGATTTGAGGTTTAATCTAATGACCTTGCACAAATGTGTGTAAGGTTTTTTGATTGACGGGGTCTGGGGGGATGAGAGAATAGAGAAGGAAAGGGGAAATGTGGGCGAACGGTTGAGGTTGGAATGAGTATAGTTTAGGAGTCTCCAATGTTTAAAGTTATAGACTAAATCTAAGTTGTTGGATCTTTTGATGAACGACTACGAATTGTAGAGAGTGAACACTAATAAAAATGAATTATTAGGGAAAAAGACGATCGTTGGATCTTTGTGATCCAACGGTTGAGGTGGGGTCTAGCAAGATTTTTAAAAGTGAAGGAAAAACGGACATCAAATATGGACCGCTGATAAGCTGGATCAATGGTCCAGATCCATATGTGCTTCTTTTGTTAGTGTAGAAGATGGGTGACATGGCCTTTGTTAATTGGCTCTAACGAGGTGGCACGGATCTCCATATTGGATGAAGGGGTGGGTCTGGACCAGGTCAAAAGTGTATTGGGCCTGTGTATTTGGGCTAAATCAGCTGGAATGGAGTTTAAAAAGTAGCCACATTGAGTTTAATTACTCAATTGCAGTTACAACCCTTTAAGTATTAACTCCCTTTAATAATTAACATAATTAAACTTAATTAATCCTGATTAAATACAATAAAATATAATCATCAAATATATTATTAATTATCGTAATTAGTTATAGAAAATTGATTATAAGACTTCATTTGTGAAAACTAATTTTCACTAATTAAAGTAATAAAGGTAGTATAGTTATAAATTAAAGACAATTTTATTAAATTAATTGTAAATCATGTTTACTAAGATGTGAAAGTTATATTTAAAATTTGAAACAGTAGGAGTAATATAATATGTAAATATTTAATACTTAATTCCTATTAATTAAACATTTCTTAGTTATTATTAAGTATTATATTATTTTTATTTAGAACAAAATAGGTTTTATCGATTTGAAAACTATTTTGCTACATTTATTGTTGATTAATAAGTGTGAATAATTTAATTTTAATAGGGAGGGTCAAAATTGGTCGTCAACAAGCCTCGCTTTGTTGTCCGCCAAAATAACTAGGTTGACTGGCTTTAGTAATTTGATCATAACTTTTAGGGAATGTCCAAATGACGAACGACTTGATGTGTTTGAAACTAGACTCGAAGGGATATGCTTTAGGGAAAACATTCATACAAAATATCTTTATATTATGAGACTTATACCCATTCAAAGTCAGGTGCTGTGCAACTTAGAATATCATTTTCACTTAATATTTCAAACTTGTTCCAAACAATTTCTCCCCACTTATAAACATCCTTAATATGTTTCAAAACATATTACACATGTATTATCATGTCAAAATGATGTAGTTCTATCCCATAGGTCTCCTCTAGTACTCAAAAACGTTAATCCCAATACCGTTGGTGCACCACAAAGTCTTAAATTAGTAGAAACTTTTTACGGGACCTTACTTTCTTCCCCCACTTGGGAACAGTCGTTCTCGAATATTGGATCTTGGCTTTTATCGTCTTTAGAGAGAGTACTTACATTTTCTTGCCACATATTCATCTTCTTTAGGTTAACAAACCCTAATCGACTTCCCAAAGGCCTCACAAGTCTTAGCTAAGTACAGAGTCATCCTCCTTACCCCTAAACCATCATCTTAATCATTCATAACTTACCCTGAGCCTTGGTGCTTTAAAATTTAACTAACTCCTCAAATTTTTAAAGTTTTTGGCTTATCCACTATCAAATAACCACAGAGACATACCAAAGGAATATACCCACACGCCATACAAGGTACTATAAGTACTCATACCACTAAACACTCTATTTATTACCATTTCATTTTTATTAACTTACACAACTGTTCTAGACCACGGAGAAACATGTACATGAATGTTTCATTAACATAGAAGATAATACCTAAACCAAAAATGGCTTCCAATAGTCTTTACATACTATTACCTTGCTCAAATAGTAGGTGAGGATATCTTCTATACATATCTTCCTCCTCCACCCATGTTGCTTCTACTTCATGTTCGTTTTGCCATATCACTCAAACGGAGGCAATTTCTTTTGTTTTTAACTTTCGAACATGCATGTCAAGAATGGAAACAAAGACTTTTTCATCAGTCAAGATTTATTTAGTCTCAATGCTCTTCGTGGGAATAATGAGTAATGGACCATCAATCACTTTATTTCCTTTATTAATATTCTCATGATCCTTCTTGCTGCTTAACACCCTCAAAGAACATCAAAACATCCTACATATGTTTTATTTGAAATGGTCACTTGTATGTACAGGAAATTTTCTAAAACTTGAGATACTCCCGAACTCTTTATATAACGAGATCTTGCTTTCCTTCTCAGTGTAGCGCTTAGTACATCTGATTCCATCCTCAATAGGAAATTCACCTCGGTCTCAGTAGTGTAGCTATCAATGACATTGTCTGGTATTGTAACTTAAGAGCTATTATGGCAAAATATGTATAGCTTGTAACAAGTGTTCATCCACTCTTTCTACCCCTGCAACATGTTTTAACTGTTTCCCTAAGTTGTAAATTCATCGTGCTAGTCTCCCAACATTTGTTGGGATACCTATGAGAGAGCATGTCCTTCCATGTATCGGTTTAACTCTTCCTTCCTCGTAGGATTAAGCGTCTCACCATCAAGTCCGAATACACTTTTGGGTTATTATAGCATCATATTTGTTTCTCATACTTGTTCCATCTTTCTTTAGCGTCTGGGCACTTGCCAAGTCACAAACCTGTGGTGAACTCATTATGAACACTCACAAAAGTTCCCTATTTTTCTCTATAATACTTGCTCGTATTCCATTATCTTTAAAACTCAGACAACTATACAGCCCTCCTGGGAAAAACTGTACACTTATCCCTCTCACTCTCTTGGCGTCTAGGATTGTTGACCATGACATGTACATTATCATGTGCAGAGAATTTACCTTCCCTAAAATTCCACATCCTTGGGTGGACTAGGGGTTTATCATTTTCATTTCTCTCCAGAGCATCACATTAACCATTAGAACATTTCCAACTCATGTGTGACTTCATCACAATATTCGAACATCATAACTACATGGTCTCGCTCTTGTTTGGTTGAACTTAAGTAGACATAACATGGACTTTCATTCCCCACTTGGGGTGAATGTTCTAGATTTTGACACATGTCTTAAACTTATCAACTTGAGGGACAAATCTATCATTTCTCTAGCCCTCTCGTATAGGATCAACTATTGGTAGGGTTAAGGTTCTAGGGTGATTACTGTAATGACCAGACAGGTCATTTCGATAATTTCGAGCAACTTCGTATCATATATTATGAATTGCGTGTGTGGTCAAGTTCGGTTTTCAGATGATTCGATATAGATTTGGAAGAACAATTCTTGTTTTAGAAGCTTAAGTGAAAAGAGTTAACTGGAGTTTGATTTTTATGTAGACGACTCCGGAATGGTATTGTGATAATTCCAATAGCTTCGTATCGTAATTTTGGACTTAGGCGTGTGTCCAGATAAAATTAGATTTGGAGGTCCGTAGGTTGATTTAATGCATTTTGGCAAAAATTGATAAGTTGAAGTTTTGGAAGGTTGAAAGGTTTGACCGGGAGTTGACTTTGTTTATATCAGATTCAGATTGCAATTTTGGGAGTTGGAATAACTTGGTTGTGTCATTTGGGACTTTCATGTAAAATTTGACGTCATTCCGGATTGATTTGGTATGATTCGGCACAAGTTGTAGAAGTTGAAAGTTTATAAGTTCTTTAAGTTCGATTTGAGGTGTGATTCATAGTTTTGATGTTGTTTGATGTGATTTAAGGCCTCGAGCAGGTCTGCATTATATTATGGAACTTGTTGGTATGTTCGGACGGGGTCCCGAAAGCCTCGGGAGTGTTTCGGATGGGCTACGGGCCATTTCTTCATGCTTTAGAGTTGCTGGTTTCTGGTGTGGTTGTTGTTCTTTGCGATCGCAAAGATAAAGCGATGATCGCGAAGTGATTCTATTATCTTAGTGTTTTTGTTCATCGCAAATGCGACTGTACATACACGACCGCAAAGGTCCAATTGGTTGTGGTCTACATTCGTAATATGTCTTTCGCGTTTGCGTAAGGGAAAGCTGGAAGTGACATCAGATATTTGTTGTTCGCGATCGCATGATTTTCTACGGGTTCACCTAGTTACTGCAGGTTGTATGTTGCATTCATGACTCATTGTGCGCGTTCGCGAAGAACGTTTTGTCAGCTAATATTTTTTTCTCCGCGATTGCGATGGTAATACCGTGATCGCAATATGCAATACCTAGGGAGAAATATAAAGTACTCTATTTCGAGGGCTTTTGATATTTTATCATTTTTGGGGTTAGAGAGCTCGGTGTTGGGCGATTTTGAAGGGGATTTTTATGCTTTGGTTTGGGGTAAGTATTCTTCACCCGGATTTGATTATATTTCATGATTCGATCTATATTTTTACCATTAAATTAGTGATTTGAGTAGGAGAAAATTGGAAATTTTTATAAAAACTTTCAAAAATGCAAAATGATTATTGTAAGGGTGATTTGATGTCGGAATTGGATAATTTTGGTATGGTTGGACTCGTATCGGAATGGGTGTTCGGATTTTGTGAGTTTTGTTGGGTTCCGAGGTGTGAGCCCAGGGTTGACGTTTTGAGTTGACTTTTTAGTTTTCATTAAAGATCGAATCTTTATTATCCGAGATTGTTTCCTATGATTTTTTTTAATGATATTGAATTATTTTGGCTAAATTTGAGCCATTCAAAGGTTTGTTTCACATGAGAAGGTCATTTAGAGTATTAATTTGGCTTCTTTAAGGTAAGTATCTTGCCTAACTTTGTGTGGAGAAACTACCCCTTAGGATTTGAGTCGTTTGTGCTATTTTGTGTCATGTGAAAGCCGTGTACATGAAGTGACGACTACGTACTCAGGCTTATATGTGGAAGTTGACTGGTTTAGACTCTTAGGCTTCTTTCACGTATTTATTTGGGATTGTTAGCACATGTTATCTCTTTTAATTGTCTTGTTTACTTTCGCATGCTTTATTTGAAGTTGTTGTTACATGTCACATCCTTTACTTGTCAAGTTTACTCTTATAAGCTTTATTTGAAGTTGTTACCTCTTTTATCATTATGTGAGTTCATTTATTACTAAGTTACCCTTAATTGAAATTGTTGTTACATGATATCCTTTTTGTTGCCGGGTTATTCTCATGCAATTTGATGTAGTTGCTAGTTCGTTCCATCTCTTCAATTGTTAGCCTATTTCATACGCTAGAATCCGAAGTTTTCCATTTCATGGAAATACCTTCATGATCGAGTTTATCCTTAAGAAATTAATTGAAGCTGATGTTATTGAAAATACTAATCTATTTTAATTGAAGTCGTGTTTAAAGGGAGTGTTGTTCATAGTTGAGTTACTTTCTCGTTTATTTTGTTGTTATTGAGATTCTATACGTATTGTGTTTGAGCCGTGGGCCATTTGTTGTGGAAATATTAATATTGTTGGTTCTTTTGGAAATATTGTGGCCTATGGCCACTTGTTGTACGAGTTGATATGTCGCGTTGTTGTGATGTAGCACATGTGAATTGTTGTGTGGATTGGTTGTTGTTATGCGGAGTATAAAGGTGGCATTTCACCGTTGACATTATGCAGGACATAAGGGTGGCATCTCACTGTTGTTGATTGTACAGAGTGATACGGGTAGCTATTGTGTTATTGTCCAAGTGGAGCGATAAAGGTGGCTATTATGCGGAGTGATACGGGTGGCTATCAGAGTGATACATATGGCTAATGGTATTGTCAGGGTAGATTGATACGGGTGGCTATCGGAGTGATAAGGGTGGCTAATGGTATTGTCAGGGCGGAGTGAAATGGGTGGCTATCGGAGAGATAAGGGTGGAAATGTCAGGGAGAATGTGTGATGGCCTGGGGGCATTTTGTTGGTGATATTAGTGTGATCGTGTGTTTTTCCTTCTGTATGTCATACACCTTACGGGACTTGTTGTGTTGCTTCGATGAGATACTCGATGTCTTTGATATTACTTGTTGACTTTGGTTGTAATAGTACACTCGTACAAGCATACACCGTAGCATGCCACTTATCCTAGTTTAGGAAGATGAAATTTGACATTTATTGATCATGCCCATGTATTCTTGTATTATATGCTTTCATGTTGATATTAAGCATGTGACCATGCCGGGCAGATTGTGATATTAGGCATGTGACCATGCCGGGCAAATCGTGATTGTGAGCCTGTGATCATGTTGGCCGGATTGAGATTTGGCACGTGAGTTATCAATGCGGTTGTGATTTGAAATGTGGGCACAAGGTGACGTGAGCATATGATGGTGGGTTGAAACCTGTGACTTAGGACTGTCATGCCCCGACCTCGGGGAGCGCGACCGCCGCTCAACCGAGTGAACCCAGCCGAGCAAACCTGCTAGATTTCTTCTACCCAAACTCATCCATGAATAAAGAGGAGATGCACTCCATTTATTCTTGAAATACTTTTCCCCAAAAAGGGCAATACACAATTTCCACTCACGAATATATAAGAATGCAAAACACATTGAAAAATACTTACAAAGCATAACATTTGATAAAATAGTCAGTTATGGGTACGACTTGAGTACATAAGCTTTTAGGCAATTCTATTTTCGAAGTCATTTTAAAACAGTTGAATCAAGGGTTATTTCTTAACCTCTCTCACATCATCTAATTTCATTGGCACCACTAGCCACAAGTATAACTTTCATTCTTGGCACGTTGGCCACACTCTATATACCCAATTCACTTATTTCATTTTCAAGCATTTTTATAGATTATTTAAACAAGACATTTTTAATCAAGACCTTAGGCACACATATGAGCAATTAAGAATCTTAAGCATATCGAGTTTTTCTCAAATAAGTTGGCATACTAGCTTTCATTTGAAACACGACTCAAAGCCATAATATTTTAATACGCAACCCATACTTTGAACATATATCTTTTGACATAAGGCTCATTTGGAATAGTCAGGTTTATAAGGAATAACCCGGAACATAGGAATTAGGAACTTGAACCAACCATACTTGAAACTTACAGGAACATTACGGAATTCGATTCTAAGAGAGAAATTTTAGCCAACATACCTAAAATTCTCCACTTAGTGATATTACAATGATCCACTACACTAAGAAACTCCAATCTACAATAACAACATCCAATGGGACCAGTATTAGCAGCAATTTCCATAATTTAGGTCATCTAGGAACTTTATCAAACACCTAGTAGGCATAAATCTCTACAACACTTAACCATGGATTTGTTCATCCAAATACCACCATTTTTACAAATACTCCATCTCACTGTCATCCTTAAGAATTTTATAACTTCCAACATCACATGCATATCCAACCATCCACACCCAACCAACAAATTTCTATCAAATAATCACCTTTCAATCTCTGCAATGGTTATGTATTTAAATAGGGAAATTATGGATTCAAGATCACCATCCAATGAGTTCCAATACTTAATTCATACTCATATTTCCATAATAAATCCATGCACCTAAGTCTAAGGGTGTAAGATTTCCTTTTGGTAGATATCTTGCAAAATCCTCCTTTAGAGTTCTTGAAGAAATTTAGTGAAAATCTAAGGATTTCATTTGTAGCTTTCATCAATTCTAGTGTAGAAATGATGGAATTTGACACCAAGATAATGGGTATTGCTTACCTTGAAGAAGAGAGAAGTTTGTGGTCTTGAGAGAGTGGAGAAGAGCTCCAAGATCCGTTCAAGTGAAATGGGGGAAATGAATCCCCAAGGTGAGTACTTAAAAAGGCTTCAGGTGGGGGTAGCGTGCCAGCGCCAGCGCCAAATGCCTATTCTTCACTGGTTTTCAGAGTTGTTGAGAGGGCTGGCGTGACACAATCAGCGTGTTGCATGGACTCTAGCACGCTCCCAGTTGTTTTCTTTTCCATTTGTTTGCTTCTCCACTTACCCTAAATCAATACCCTGCTATGATATAAACCCGAATTGACTTCCAAACCTTCATATAAGTATGAAACTATGTTTACATAATAACATCCTTTCCATTTAATATATCCAACTTGTTACACACAAATTTTTCCCATTCACAAAACTCATTAATATGTTCCAACACACCTTAAACATATATTTTCATTTCAAAATGACGTGGTTCTATCCCATATGTCTCCTTTAATACTCGAATGCCTTATTCCCAACTACCGCTGGTGAAACTTTTAAATCTTAAATCATTAGGAAATTTTAACGGGGCCTTACATTCTCCCCCTCTTAAGATCATTCGTCCTCAAATGAGGATTAGAATCTACCATTAGCATCCAATGAGACTCAATATTTCCTCATACACCCGCAGTTCCAAATTTTTGACTAACTCCCTAAATTGCCAAATATTTTTTCAGAGTCTCCCCTGTAATTGGGCCTATCCACATGCCAGAGAATCCTAAAATCAGTCCTAATAATGCATCCGTAACTCAACAAGCATCATAATATACATCAATAAAACCAATCTTAACATTACGGGCATTACATTACCAAAAGTGATATCTGAACATGAGCTACACATATTTAAATCATAACACATAGAAAGTACCTTTCGATCCACAATTATTTGACTATAAAATCAAGTGAGAATATTTTCTTTCCTCAACACTTTCGGCCTTCGAGGTGGCCTCCTCAACTCACAGACTTCAACGTAACACATGATGGAGGTAATCTCAACTTCCAAACTTATCTAACAAGGATGAAGATTAAGTACCTCTCATAGGCCAATTATCCAATAACTTCACCTTTACTAGCTTTCACCGGAATGATAAACAAAGGATTTCCAACTACATTCTTAGACATAGACACATAAAACACCGGGTACATGGAGGACAATGATGGGGAATTATCACACTCATAGTTCGGCATATTTCCTTTAATATTTCATAAGGCCTAATGTGACTACACATACTTTACCTTTATTAGAAATTCACAAAATATCTTTATGAAGCAAATCCTGAGAATAACCTGCTCACTTTCTTCAACTCTAAATCTCTAATGCGAACACCCAAACTAAACCTTTGGTGACCTTCAACATTTACTCTAAGATGTGCTAGCATGAATATGACCATAAAATTTCCTACCCAATATGTTTGATCATGGGATGATGCTTCTTCTTTGACATGTTTGAACCTTCAACCCCCATAGGTTTACTATAAATAGGAACAACAAGGTTCGATATTTGGTTGGAGTTATTCAAGAATCCATCAATGTGCTAATAAGGGTATTTCAGGAAGTTATATCCTAAGAGACATGGAGGTTACTACCAATAGTGCTGACATGATTAATCATTGTGATGATATCATAAATTCGACAAATGAAGCATAGAGTTGCCTAGTACACATTGATAACATGGAAACATGTACATGATCCATAAATGCAAAAGAAGTGAGTCCTTTTAGACATATGACATATGGGAGGCATGATCTAGTTGGACATGAAAGTCATACTGAGATGGGCGAACAATAGATATTCCTATGACGAATTTGTGAGAATCCCAAGTTCCAGGGGAACTTTATGAAAACAAGTGACCCCTTTCAATTGACATGTACACATATGATAGGTGTTGAGATATTTCCTCATGTTACTAGACAGTGAAAAGGTTTCATGATAATATTCCCAAAGGAGTAAAGTGATTGTTCAAACCATAAGAGCCACATACACCGGAGAGGGAAAGAGTGGCTCAAGAAGGATCTCAACACTGAGCTGCTTTACATTAAAGTTGATACCACATAGGTAAATATTATGATGGTGCGTGCATAGGCACAAGTGAGCAGATGTTATCCATTCGAATCAAAAGGTTCTGTAAGAAATGCATCAGGTATAGTCCCTTGTTGAGAATTTAGGGAAGCAAGTAGGAAGTATTAGCCTAGGGTTATAAATCAATTCAAGGAAATAATTATAGAACTCAATTCCTCAAGAGGTCGTAAATAAGAGAATTGTGATCAAGAGGCTTCACGAATACTGTGTCTCGTTTAAAGAGTAGGTACATGCAATATTTTGTGATTCAACATTTTGGTTAAGACCATATTTATGCAGGTTCTCGATATAAATGTACATATAAAACAAGGAAAAGCATGTGGTGTTCATAATGATATACTAAGGAGTGACTTACTTGGTAACTTTAGATTGACCGGACAGTGCCTTAACTGATGCCCCCTGATTCCACATCTGTAACATACATTGGCACCAGAGCGACATACCCCAGAATTATATCTCCTACACTTCACGCAATGATGATGAGGTCCATTAAACTGAATCACCCCACTGACCTGATATTTACCCTTTTTGCATATATCATAAGTATCCCCCTAATCCTCCTTCCAGGCCTCCAATGTGGGAGTAACAGACCCCGTATCAGTTTTTTGTGTGGGCCTAGGGAATTTCCCAAACCTGCCACCCCTATCACACTCTTGACCATACTCACAACATGACGAAAATGTTCTCGCTCGCATATTGGGCAAACCGGGCTAGGTGTACCCAACCTAGGGCATTTGTTCTTCTTGTGCCCCCTCTTTCCACAACCATAACATATTTCAAGAGTCATCCAATATGTTCCCAAGTGTCGCTTCTTGCAAATCAAACAATCTGGTTCATTAGCATCAACAACTATCTTTCGTTTCTTAGATTCTCTCACCACACGATCCGGTGGTGCAGTGACATTGGTAGGAACAAGGACACTTCCCTTAGCAACAAGTTCTTAGAATCCCCCCACATCTCGACGCATTATTTAAATGAACTCTTGTGTAATCTCCCCCAGATTCAATGGCGGGGTCATTCTGTCATCGCTGCTTCAAACCCGTGGGTTACTATAACATCCCAAAACAATTTTGAAGTACTTAAGTGTAAAGCCCAGTAAACCTTTTGCAAAATAAAATAATGTTTCGTGGTGGCAAATTGGGTTGAACAATGCAATGGAGAGTAAAGGAAACGTTTCGGCAAAAGAAGACGCTTCTGCGGCCCACTATGCAGTCGCAGAATCACTCTGCGGATCGCATAATGGTCGTAGAGTGAGGCAGGAAATGGGAGTTTTGGAGACCAGTTTTGCGGCGTATTATGCGATCGCAGACCAATTCTACGGTGCATTATGCGACCGTAGAACAGGTCTGCGAGCTGCACAATGACCGCAGACCAGGTCAGTTCATGCCCAGTTTTGGAGGCCAAATTATGCGGCCGATATGCGAACCGCATATCAATTATGCGATCGCAGACCTTGTTCCCAAGCTCTATTTTTGGGTTTTTAAAACCCGACCCTACTTCGTTAAATACACGCAAAGTGTTATTTTGGAGCAAAAATTCTGATGTTTTAGAGAGAAGGGAGAGTGTTTTAGAGAGAGAGGAAACCCTAGGCTAATTATTCATCAAGCCTTGCTCAAATCTTTGAAGATTAATAAGGAAAACCCACAAGTTCTTCATCTAAGAGGTAAGATTCCATACCCTAGTTTTCAACTTCGAAATTGGGTAGAAGATGGTTGATTAGGAGTATGATTCTTGGGTATGAGAGTAATATCTATACATGCATGTACCAATAAGATTTGTGGGAAGATTGTTGAGCTTAAATAAGTAAGGATTAGGTTGTGTAGTGAAGGAAATCTTGTAGAAGAACCTTGTCATTAAATTCGCACACCTGGTGTTTGATAAAATGCTCAAATGAGCTGAGACCGTGAATATCTTCCTAATTATGGTTCAATTTTGTTATGTCTCAAAATAGATTGGGATTTCTAGAATTTCCGGAATGTTGTAGTAATTTAAGGAAAGCTTAATTGAGGTATGTTGGCTAAACTTTTTCTCTTAGAATTGAATTCCATAATGTTCCCGTGAGTTTCAAAGTATGGGTTGCCTACTAAAATGTTGTGGCTTTGAATCATATTTCAAATGAAAGCTAGTATGCTAAATCGTGTGAGAAAATCTCAATATTCTTAAGACTCTTAATTGCTCATATGTGTACCTAAAGTCTTGATTGGAATTGTCTTATTGTTGATAACCTATAAAGGTGGTTGGAAATGAAATAATTAAATTGGAGATATAGTGTGTGGCCAACGTGCCAAGAATTTAAGTTATGATTGTGGCTAGTAGTGCAAATGATCTGAAAGAATGCGATAAAGAATGTGAAATGAGCCTCGACTCGATTGTTTAAAAACGATTTCGAAAATAGAACTGCCTAAAGGATTTTGTACTTGATTCATTCCCATTAGTGGCTGCTTGAACTAATGCTTTGCCTTATAAATATATCCAGTGAGATTCGAGTTCTATATACTCATGTGTTGAAATTGTACATTGTCATTTCCGGGGAAGAGTATTGCAAGAATAAATGGTGTATTGATTGTTTATGATTTTTCATGTGTGTTTCTATTGTTGGATGGTATGCCTCATTCTTTGGGAAGAAATCATTTATGTTTGAAGTTCCCATTTCAAATGGATTTGAAGTATATGATTTATGAAATATTCTATATGTTGGTATTTGATGGTGATCTTTGAAATTGAAAGAGGTAAAAGTGTGAAATATGAAAGACGGCCATCGTGCCAGGAATAAAGAATCTTGTGTATGGCCAAATGAGCCAAGGAAATATTGTCGTTGTGAATGACTGGAAATACTAATGAGAATTTATACAATATGAAAGATGTTGAGGTGAGTACAATTGTATTTATATTACCTTTGTGTGCAAATCAAATCAAAAATATTTTTGGGAGCATCATTAGCAAAACTGAGGAAGGGTGGGTCATAAGGCCCACACCTGAAACTACACGTGCCGGTGTAGGGGTAGATTGTGATTATTCCCTTTTTTGGGATGAAATTGAAACATTGGTGAAATTGTGATTTTTTTCCCTTAATTGGGATGAAATTAGTCACAATTGTGGATTAGAAAAGTCAACCAACACGGCATATGTCTGAAGGCAGCCTAGTTGATCGGGTGGAGATCGGACACCGTGTTGCGCACATGGTGGTACTACTCTTGGTAACAACTTTCTTTTGCATCACTTGTCAAACCACATTGTTTGTGGGGAGATGGCCTAGCCTATTGGGCGTGATCGGACTCCGTCCTAACAAAGACTGTGGTATATCGGTGCTAATGATCTCCCAACCAAAATTGTATATGAAGTTCGTATTTTGAAAATTATTATGTTTTAACTGGACATTTGGATATTGTTGATTGTGATTTGCTGTTTCCATGTGTTGTCTTTCCTTATATGGGCATTCTATTTTGAAAGAGGATTTTTAGCTATACATACTAGTGCTATTCGACAGTACTAATGTCCCTTTTACCGAGGACGCTGCATCTTTAATGGATGCATGTGGTTCTACAGCAGGCGACATTGATCAGTGACAGCAGCGCACACTGTTCAGCTGATTTGGTGAGCCCTACTTCATTTCGGGGTCATGTATCTTTTGTTTCTCATGTACTGTATTTTGAGGTATAGCCGGGGCCTTGTTGCCGGCATTTCCATATTACTCTTCTATTGTACTTAGAGGCTCTGTAGACAGGTTGTGGGTTGTCGTTGATGTTAGGAGTTGAACTAGAAATGTTGGTAGTTGGAAATCATATTTTTCATTAATTCTATAAACTCGTAATATTTTGGAAATTATGAATGAAGCTGCTAATGGGAATGAAAAGGAAGTTGTCAATAAAAAATTTTCAGTGTTTGATTAATGGAGTACATATCCTCTTTATTCATGGATGAGTTTGGATAGAAGGAAATATAACAAGCTTGCTCGGTCGGGTTCTCTCGGTTGAGCGTCGGTCGTGCTCCCCGAGTTTGGGGCGTGACAGTTACTCATATGGAAAATGAGATATGACGAGGAAATTAGATTTCTATCTTGAGCTCTATCACACGATATGGAGTACCAAAGAAGGGTGACATTCCTAAATGCCCATGTAGCCTCCTAATTATAGATGTGGTCGACAACACACTGATAAGAAGGACTCTACTAGACACGGCTCCGAGACATCCTAGGATACTTTAAAACCTTAGGCTCTGATACCAAGTTTGTCAAGCCCCGACCTCGGGGAGTGCGACCGGCGGCCAACCGAGTGAACCCAGCCGAGCAAGCCTGCTATATTTCTTCTACCCAAACTCATCCATGAATGAAGAGGAGATGCACTCCATTTATTCTTGAAATACTTTTCTCCAAAAAGGGCAATACAAAATTTCCACTCACGAATATGTAAGAACACAAAACACATTGAAAAATACTTACAAAGCATAGCATTTGATAAAACTGCCACATATGGGCACGACTTGAGTACATAAGCTTTTAGGCAATTCTATTTTCGAAGTCATTTTAAAACAGTTGAATCAAGGCTTATTTCTTAACCTCTCTCACATCATCTA
This sequence comes from Nicotiana otophora, assembly GCA_000715115.1. Taxonomy (NCBI): domain Eukaryota; kingdom Viridiplantae; phylum Streptophyta; class Magnoliopsida; order Solanales; family Solanaceae; genus Nicotiana; species Nicotiana otophora. The sequence goes on from AWOL01S0052658.1 coordinate 192,280, forward strand.
ATTTTATTGGCACCACTAGCCACAACTATAATTTTCATTCTTGGCACGTTGGCCACACTCTATATACCCAATTCACTTATTTCATTTAAGCATCTTTATAGATTTTCACAAACAAGACATGTTAAATCAAGACTTTAGGTACACATATGAGAAATTAAGAGTTTTAAGCATATCGAGTTTTTCTCACATAAGTTGGCATACTAGCTTTCATTTGAAACACGACTCAAAGCCATAACATTTTAATACTCAACCCATACTTTGAACATATATATTTTTACATAAGACTCATTCGGAATAGTCAAGTTTATAAGGAATAACCCGGAACATATGAATTAGGAACTTGAGCCAACCATACTTGAAACCTACAGGAACATTATGGAATTCGATTCTAAGAGAGAAATTTTAGCCAACGTACCTCACATTTGCCACTTAGTGATATTACAATGATCCACTACACTAAGAAACTCCAATATACAATAACCACATCCGATGGGACCAATATTAGCAGCAATTTCCACAATTTAGGTCATCTAGGCAATTTATCAAACACCTAGTAGGCATAAATCTTTACAACTCTTAACCATGAATTTTTTCATCCAAATACCACCATTTTTACAAATACTCTATCTCACTATCATCCTTAAGTATTTTATAACTTCCAACATCACATGCATATCCAACCATCCATACCCAACCAACAACTTTCCATCAAATAATCACCTTTCAATCTCTACAATGGTTATGTATTTAAATTGGGAAATTATGATTCAAAATCACCATCCTATGAGTTTGAATACTTAATTCATATTCATATTCCCATAATATATCCATGCATGTATGTATAAGGTGTAAGATAACCTTTTGGAATATATCTTGCAAACCCTCTTTTTGAGTTCTTGAAGAAATTTCCTGAAAAGCTAAGGATTGCATGTGTAGATTTCATCAGTACTAGTGTAGAAATGACGGAATGTAGCACCAAGATAATGAGGATTGCTTATCTTGAAGAAGAGAGGAGTTTGTGGTCTTGAGAGAGTGGAGAAGAGCTCCAAGATCCGTCCAAGTGAAATGGGGGAAATGAACCCCCAAGGTGAGTACTTAAAAAGGCTTCAGGTTGGGGTAGCGTGCCAGTGCCAGCGCCAAATGCCTATACTTCACTGGTGTTTAGAGTTTCTGAGAGGGTTGGCGTGCCATAATCCGCGCATTGCACGGACCCTGGCACGCTCCCAGTTGTTTTCTTTTCTATTGTTTTGCTTCTCCACTCACCCTCAATCGATACCCTGCTATGATATAGACCCGAATTGACTTCCAAACCTTCATATAAGTATGAAACCATGTTTACATAATAATATTTTTTCCATTTAATGTATTCAACTTGTTACACACAAATACTTCCCATTCATAAAACTCTTTAATATGTTCCAACACACCTTAAACATATATTTTCATTTCAAAATGATGTGGTTCTATCCCATAGGTCTCATTTAATACTCGAATACGTTATTTCCAAATACCGCTAGTGAAATTTTTAAATTGTAAATCATTAGGAAATTTTAACGGGGCCTTCCAAGGACTATGAGATGAGGTATCTCGAAGTAATTTCATTGTGAAACTTGTGCTAGAACGACTTGACTTAATTGGTAGTTATTGTTTTCCTTATTTGGTTTCAATGGTACTTTCACGGTGATCGTATTACTATAATGTTTATATCATATGTTGATTCTTGTTGCCATTTAGTTATTCCTGCTTTCATTATTAGCTTTATACTTCTATACTGCACAAGTTATTTTGACTAGTAGGTGTCTTGACTTGTTCCTCTTCACTAATCTACCGAGGTTAGTCTTGATACTTATTGGGTACCGATTATGGTGTACTCATGCTACACTTCTGCACATTTTTTTTGCAGAGCCAGGTATTGGAGATATCGGACTCGGGTGGAGTTAGCTTATTGATCGCGAGAATTCAAGGTAGAGATGCTTGGTCACCGCAGTCCCTTGGAGTCCTTTCCTTTCATTGTACTGTCAGCTTGTTATTTGAATAATATTGTATTTCGATCATTGAGATCTTTCCATGTATTTAACTAGAGTTCGTGATTCTTTATTACCTAGTCTTGGGAGGATTTATGATTATTGCCATTTAGGCTTATTTCGCTTTTTTTGTATTCATATTAAACTCTGTTTCAAATTATCATTGTTAAAACTGGCTTATCCGCTATTAGTAATTGTCTTACCTAGTCTTAGAGTCTAGGTGCCATAACGACGTATGCGGTGTGATTTTGGGTAGTGACAATTACCTCATATGTGTTCAACCTCTTTTTCAACCTTGTGGGATTGGGGCCTAGATTCCTTATGTCAATAACCGTTAGGGCGTAATGCAACTTCGTATTTTTCTAAAAACCCTATCACATTCATGGTGCAAGGATCTTCTAATTTGTAGCTCAACTGACTTTCCATACACTCAAGGGGACATCTTATGACACGTACTTGGCTATTACTCCTTAGACTTATCATTACTAAATAAGGCACATATGGCATAAAGAACTCATCATTATCTCTTTCATAACTCCTCGTCTCCCAAAAATGACCTATATTATCATCATTACTCTCCTGGTCATGCCTTCCATATATCACATGCCTAAACAACTCACTTCTTTTACATTTTAGGATCATATACATGGTTCTCATGTTATCCATATGTACTAGTTGACTCTAGTGCCATGATTAACAATATATGAGCATTTGGTAGTAACCTTGATACTTCTTAGGATATAACTTCTTGAAATGCCTCTACTCAACACATTATGGATTCTTGAACAATTCCAGCTCAATCTCGAACCTCGTCCAGAACTCCCAATTCCAATTCCATCTCACCTCGCCGTTCCTATTTAAATTAAACTTACCGGGGTTAAAGCTTCAAACATGTACAAAGTATCATTCCATGATCAAACATACAGTGCATGAAACTCTATGCCCGTATTCATTCAAACACATCGTAGAATAAGGCAGAGGAGGTTGAGGGACTTACTTGATGTCCATTGGTTGTCGGGGCAGTGCCTTATTTGATGTTTGTCGACTCCACACCCATAACATGCATTGTTACCATGGAGGAATACACCCAAATGACATCTCCTACACTTCTCACAATGATGATGAGATTTTCTAGGCTGGCTCGCCTCACCAGTCAGACCTTTGGTACTATCTTTTTTGCTTACACCATGTGCGTCCTCCCTACCCTTCCTTTTGACTCTCATAATTGGAGGGTTAACAATACTTGTACCGGCTTGCGATTGGGTGCTGGTGATACTCTCCGTTGTTGTTGGGGCACTATCTTTGGAAGTGTTTGGGCCTGCCGCCCCTAACATGCTTTTGAGCATTCTTGCAGTAAGGCGCCAAATGTTCCATTATGCACGTCTGGCAAACATGGTTGGGTGTACCCAAGTTGGGGAATTTGTTCCTCTTTTGCCCTCTCTTTCCACAACCATAACATATCTCAAGACTCGTGTAACATATCCCCAATTGGCACTTCTTACAAATAGGACATTCTTGCATGTTGGCACGAACAACCCTACTTCGTTGTCTAGGTGTTTTTGCCTCATGATTCAGTGTCTTGGGGACATTGCCATGAAGGGGAACAAGGGCATTTCCCCTAAAAACTAGAGCCTCCAATCCATCCAAGGCTTGACACATTCTCCCAATGAACTTAAGTGCAATATCCCTCAGATTCAATGGCAGGGTCACTCCCTCTTCACCGCCTTGAAGTCATGGACTATTCATCTAAAATGGAGACACAATGAGGCAATTAGCTTCCTACCTTGAGCTCTATGGCATGATCTAGTATATTAAATAAGGGTGAAATTCCAAAATTTCCAAGTAGTCTCCTAATTATAGATATAGTCTACTTCACACCGATAAAAAGGACTCTATTAGAGATGGCTCCGAGACATCCTAAGACACTTTAAAACCATAGGGTGTGATACCATTCTTGTCACGTCCCAACCTCTGGGAGTAGGACCGGCGCTCAACCGAGGTAACCCGATCAACTAAACCTAATTGGTGCATATTATCTAACATTGCCCATGAATGGTTTAAGAAGGAATAACATGAGATAGTCTACCGCGAAGATGGAAATGCACAACACTGATTTCTATTAATTAAGGGATTCATTTATAGATAACAAAATGATAAAAGTTCACAACATATAAATAGAAGCAAATGTGAAAAATGACATTTATAATTCCCCCATACATACACATCCTACCGTGTGTCTACGGAGCCTCTAAACAGCTAGGAGAAAAATACGTAAATGTTGGTGACAAGGACCCCGCTACACCTCAAAATAATGTACAAAGATTAAATACAACATAGGGGCCCCGATGTACATTAGGGCTGCAATGACTCGGCCGGTTGTTTTGCATATTTTAGCCTCGATCTCCTATTTATTTCCTCCTCTATGTTATATTGTGATTATTTGACTTGTCTGGGTGTTTGGTTATGATTTTGGGAGAGTTGCGAAGTGAAATGAGACACAAAGTCCTTAAGTTGGAGGTTTAAGTAGAAAAAGTGACCGTAGTTTGACTTTTGTGTAGACGACTTTGGAATAGAATTTTCACGGTTCCAATAGATCTGTATGGTGATTTTAGACTTAGAAGCGTGTTCGTATGATGATTTGGAGGTCTGTAGGTCATTTCGGCGTGAATTAGCGAAAGTTAGAAAGTTGAAGGTTTGAAAGATTGGAAAGTTTGACGGGGAGTTAACTTTATTGATATCGGGGTTAGATTTTGATTCTGAAAGTTGGATTAGGTCTATCATGTCATATATGACTTGTGTGCAAAATTTGAAGTGAATCGGTGTTGTTTTGGCATGAATCGGCATTAGTTTTGAAATTCGGAAGTTCAAAAGTTCATTAGGCTTGAATCGATGCGCGATTCGTGGTTCTAGTATTGTTTGATGTGATTTAATGCTTCGAGCGTGTTCGTATGATGCTTTAGGACCTGTTGGTAAGTTTGATTGCGGTCCCGGGGGCCTCGGGTGTAATTCAGACCATGTTTGGCGCATTTCATAACCTTGAGGACTGTTGAATCTGTTCCTACTGGTTTCCTTGTACGCGATCGCGAGTGGGGATTTGCGATTGCGAAGAGCTGTTTAGTGAGTTGGTGAAAGTGTTCTATGCGATCACGAGAAAGGTCACGCGATCTCGATGTTTGGAGAGTCAGTGAATCGCGAACGCGTGTCATTGGTCGCGTCCATGAAGAAGGAAGAGGAGGCTGCAGGTCCACGGATATTTGTTCATTGCGATCACGTGAAGTGTTCCGCGATCACGTAGCTTATGGAGGTAGTGTGTCGCATTTGCGCGTGGAGTTCCATGGTCATGGAATGTTAATTTGGCAGCCTGTACATTTGTGCTTTGCGATTGCGAAGAAGAATAACACCTGGTAGAATTTAAAGTTCAAAACATGGGTTTTATCTCATTTTTCATAATTTGGACCTGCGCCTGATACAACATGCCCCAAGAATTCCATAGAATCTAACCAGAACTCGCACTTAGAGAGCTTAGCATATAGCTTCTGTTCTCCCAAGGTCTGAAGCACAACGTTGAAATGCTGCTCTTGTTGTTCCATGCTACGTGAGTAGATCAATATGTCGTCAATGAAGACAATGAAAAATGAATCAAGATACGACCTGAACACTCAGTTCATCAAATCCATAAACGCCACCGGGGCATTAGTCAGGCCGAAGGACATCACTAAAAATGCATAGTGACTGTATCTAGTCCAGAAGGCCGTCTTCGGAACATCTGAAGCACGAATCTTCAGCTGATGATACCCAAATCTTAAGTCGATCTTAGAGAACACCCTGGAACCCTACAACTAGTCAAATAAATCATCAATACGCGACAACAGGTACATGTTCTTAATGGTAACTTTGTTCAATTGTTGGTAATCAATGCACATCTATATAGTCCCGTCCTTATGGACAACACCGGTGCACCCCAAGGCGACACACTCGGTCTGACGAGCCCCTTTGCTAGAAACTCCTCATGTTGTTCCTTCAACTCCTTTAACTCTTTCGGTGCCATGCGGTATGGTGGAATAGAGATAGGCTAGGTACTTGGAGCCAAATCAATACAGAAATCGATATCACGATCTGTGGGCATGCTTGGTAGATCAGAAGAAAACCCATTGGAGAACACTCGTACCACGGGCACTGAATCAATCGTTGGAGTCTCTGCAGTAGTATCCCGAACATAATCTAGATAAGCCAAACAACCCTTCTCGACCATGTGTCGAGCCTTCAGGAAAGAGATAAACCGATTAGATTCACTAATAGATGAACCCTTCCACTCCAATCTAGGAAACTCTAGTGTCGCCAAGGTAACAATCTTGGCATGGCAATCAAGGACGGAATGATATGGAGACAACCATTCCATGCCCATGATGACCACAAAGTCAGCCTTATCGAGCAACAGAAGATTCGCTCTAGTCTCATAACCACAGAAATTCACGATATAGGACCGGTAAATCCTATCCACAACAACAGAATCGCCCACTGGTATGGATACATATAAAGGAGTACACAAGGACTCGTGAGGAACAAACAGAAAATGAGAAAACAGAGATGAAACATATGAATACGTAGACCTTGGATCAAATAGTACCTTAGTATCCCTATCGCAGACGGAAATAATATCTGTGATCACAACATCTGAGGCTACTGCAGCTGGTCTGGCTGGAAAGGCATAGAACCTAGCTGGAGCGCCACCTGACTGGCCTCCATCTCTGGGACGACCCCTACCCACCTACCCTCTACCTCTGGGCAGTTGAACAACTGGTGCGACAGCTGGCACAGTAATCATGGGCCGATAGTCCTGCTGCTCAGCCTTGCCCTGAAGTCTGGGACAAAACTTTTTCACGTGGCAAAGATCCCCGCACTCAAAACAAACCCTCGAAATGGTGGACAACTGACCTGAAGTATGACCCCGATGGCCTCAATACCCACTGGAGGAACCCTGGCAAGCTTTAACGAGCTCAAAACACACACTTAAATTTTACTCACTAATCAAATATAATATAGTATAATATTGTATCCACAGGGATTGGATTTAAACAATATTCTCGTAGTTTCTAGCTTGGTTGCTATCCAAGATGATCAACAGTTTCTTGTAGTTTCTAGCTTGGTTGCTATCCAAGATGATCAACAATTGAGATTTATAAGATATCTAACTAAAATGTACTAAGAATCTAAAGCTGTTGACTAATGACAATCGAAATAAAGGAAAGCAAAAAAGTTATCAGTGGGAGAAAATATGGGTTGACTGGATAGGTTCAAGATAATTATTTGGGATCTATCTATAGACAATTCACTTCTGATGTTCAAGTTAGTCTCTCGAATTCACTCAATTATTAGTTCAAACGTTCAGCAAACACTCCTCTCTCGATTAAGTCTTAACCTCACGAGATGAACCAATTTAAGCACGTGAAGATATGCAAGAATACGTAGTGGATTGGTCTTTAGGAGAACCTCTCTCTATTATCCTCCTAACTAGGTTTAATCAATGATTCAACTAGACGCTTTCGATTACTAGGAAGAATTAATGAAGTCTACCAACAATATAATACAAAGATATCACAAGTTGTGCCTCTCTCGATTACATGAATAAGTGAATATAGATGCATTAATTAAATCATCCAAAATGATTCAATACATAAAACTAGAGTTATAATCCACAAACAATCATCAAAACACCAAATCCATCAAACCGGAAGGGGAACTACTCCATAGATATGGAGCAATTCATCACAAATAAAGTTAAAGTAGAGGAAAAAATAAATTGAATCCAAACTCGGGTCTTGAGTGAGGAATGAATGATGAAATCCTTATGCTCGTGTTCTTCTAACTCCTCCTTAGCCTCCTTAATTCCAAATTATGTCAAAAGTTCGGAAAATAACATTTTCCATGTATTCATACTAAGTAGGGCCAGCCCCAGATGGAACCACCTTCTCCTAGCCGAAATAGGAAAACTACTCTGTAAAACATACACAGGCATGCTGCATGGGGCGACGCGCCATGCGGGGCATTAGTGGGGAAATCTAGAGAGCTAATTTTTGATAGACAATAGAGGATTACACAAGCGCAGTGCCCCACACACCGCCCCACGCGCCGCGGCAGTGGGGAATTCTCAGAGTATGGACCAAATTTCATTTTTTGACATCCAAACTTGATCCTCGACCCCTGAACACGATCGTTGCTTGATCCCTTGGGCTTTTACTCAGACTTCAAAGTTCCAAGTCACTCAAATTCATTCCACAACATCTACATAGCTCAAAATTACTCCTACAAGGTATAAAACACACAATAAGTGCAAAACACTACCAATTAAAGCTCAAACATGAATGGAGTGCAGTGAATTAGAGTGAAATAAGCGAATAACATACGAGATTATAGCCTACCATCAATAGCTGGTGGGCGGTAAGTACTCTCTGGAATGGCACTAAAATAGGGTCGTGCTAGAGCACTCCGAGCAGGTGGTGGTGCTGACTCCATGGGCCTGCTGGGCTGACCCCTCATGAACTAACCTCTGCCCCCAGGTGGGGCGCCACTGAATCCTCCAAATTGTCAAGGCTACTTGTCCTTTGTCGCAAACTCTCCACTGCGGTTGCGAATATGCTCGATCCTCTGAGCTATATCCACAACCTGAAGAAAAGAAGTCCCCATATCTGCCTCACAGGACATAGGTACCTAAATCTCAAGGTGAAAACGTGCAATGAACCTCCGCACCCTCTCTGTATTTGTGGGGAGTATAATAGCTACATGGCGAGACAAGTCAGTGAACCTTGCCTCATAGACGGTGACAGACATATGACCCTGACGGAGTCGCTCAAACTGACCCCGAAGCTCCTCTCTCTCAGAAGGTGGTATATACTTCTCGAAGAACAGATGTGTAAACTGATCCCAAGTCAAGGGAGGTGAACTCACTGGCCTGCTAAGAAGATAAGCCTGCCACCATCTACGAGCCTTGCCCTCAAACTGAAAAGTGGTTAAGTCCACCCCGTTGGACTCCAGTATCCCCATATCCCCGAGCCTATTCTTGCACCGGTCCATGAAATCCTGGGGTCCTTCCACCACTCACCCCCAAAGGTAGGGGGGCGAAGCCTAGTCCATATGTCCAGCCACTTCTCCTGATCATCGATCGCGACTGGTATAGCCCCCGGCATAGCTGCTGCAACATGATGGGCTCCACCCCCAGGCAGTGCACCTGGATAATGTTATACGGTAGCAGCGTGCCCTGGAGCCTAAGCAGTAGTGGTCTGTGCTCCCCCTCCCACCTGAGATATAGCAGGGTCTGCTAGAAATAAACCAGCATGCATCATTGAGTCCATGAACTATAGGATACGACCCATGACCTCCTGGAATCCTGGCGCAGTCATAAAATCTGTTGGGTCTGGCACAACTGCAGACACCTCATCCTGCTCCTCAACAACAGGATCCTCCACTGGATCTACAAGTGGAACAACATGAGCAATCCTAGGATTCCCTCATCCTCTGACTGAAGATAGAGCCCTCCCTCAGCCTCTTCCTCGACCTCTAGTAAGGGGGGGGGGGGGCATCCCCTTGACCNAATCCTGGGGTCCTTCCACCACTCACCCCCAAAGGTAGGGGGGCGAAGCCTAGTCCATATGTCCAGCCACTTCTCCTGATCATCGATCGCGACTGGTATAGCCCCCGGCATAGCTGCTGCAACATGATGGGCTCCACCCCCAGGCAGTGCACCTGGATAATGTTATACGGTAGCAGCGTGCCCTGGAGCCTAAGCAGTAGTGGTCTGTGCTCCCCCTCCCACCTGAGATATAGCAGGGTCTGCTAGAAATAAACCAGCATGCATCATTGAGTCCATGAACTATAGGATACGACCCATGACCTCCTGGAATCCTGGCGCAGTCATAAAATCTGTTGGGTCTGGCACAACTGCAGACACCTCATCCTGCTCCTCAACAACAGGATCCTCCACTGGATCTACAAGTGGAACAACATGAGCAATCCTAGGATTCCCTCATCCTCTGACTGAAGATAGAGCCCTCCCTCAGCCTCTTCCTCGACCTCTAGTAAGGGGGGGGGGGAGCATCCCCTTGACCGCCTGGTACATCCGCCATACGCGTTATCACCATTTGTGAGAGATCAATAGAAAGACACTTAGTATAATATCAATTGCACGATAGGATATGAAGAAGGAAAAAATTCCTAACTCCCTATAGCCTCTTGAAGATAAAGACAGATGTCTTCGCACCGATCCGCAAGACTCTACTAGGCATGCTCATGACTCGTGAGACCTATGTGAACCTAAAGCTTTGATACCATGCTATCACGACCCAATTTCGTACTAGGTCAAGACTGCACCTAACTCCGCCGTTAGGCAAGCCCACAAGCGAAACTACTATTTATTTATCCCCTTTTAACAAAATATCAACATAATAAGTACTACTGAGTACTACAAATCCCCAAAACTCGGCGTCACAAGAACATGAGCAATCTAGAGAATATTTAAAAATACTAAAACTAATGTCCGAAAGTAATAGACATGAATAGTAAATAAGGTGGAAGGGGACTCTGGTGTTGTGGATCATAACAAAGCAAGCCGCTTGCCATTAAGTCTCCGTAGATGATCGGCTACGTGCCCGCGTGACCACTGGTGGAACTTGTTTTAGCACCTGCACATCTGTGCAGAAGTGTAGCGTGAGTACAGAGAATAACAAGTACCCAGTAAGTATCTAGTCTATCCTCGAAGAAGTAGTGACGAGGGGTCGACTTGACACTTACTAAAGTTCAATAATAATAATAATAAAAGTGCATAAAGGAGACATGGTGAGCATACAACAGGTATGAATGAGTCAAATAAAGACAACTATAATAAATACAACAACAGTCCGTTTCACATCTTCAACATCCCATATCTGGCCCTGAAGGCGCCAACTCAATTACCCAAACTGGAACCCGTTTCGATTATTAAGCACGAAGTTGCCGAGGTGAACGACCCGATCCCATAAGAATAGTGGTACTCAGTACTGCCGAGGCGAATGGCCCGATCCCATAAGAATAGTGTTACCATTATACTGCTGAGGCGAACGACCCGATCCCATAAGAGTGGTGTTATCATACTGCCGAGGTGAGCGGTCCCATACCATTAGAGTGGAGAAGTTTACATCGCTCACGGAAGTACTTGCAAGGCGAGAAGTCATGGGTTTTCATAGTTATTAAGTATTCCTCAATTTTCCAAAAATAACAAGGCTAAATCGATAATTGCAACTTTAAATCCCTAGTCTCAGCTCTATTCAAGACAGTTAATACGCATGACAAACACAACATTACAACTAAAGCATGATGTGGCTAGAAGTCTACCCGGACATATCATGGAATATAGAAACGCACAGACTCTCGTCACCTCGTGCGTACGTAACTCCCCACACAAGAAATACACAACATGATACACCTAAGGGGATGAGTTCCCTCTTACAAGGTTAGACAAGAGACTTATCTCATTCCCAAGCTCACTCCCGGTCCACTAATCCGCTCTAAAAGCCCCAAGTCGATGCCGAATAATCCGAAACTAGTCAAATATTATATAATTTAATCAATATATACTCAAAAACTTCATAATTTAGCTATTAGAGTAATTACCCAATCATAATTTGAAGATTCTTAAATGCGGCCCCAGGCCCACGTGCCCGTATTCCTGAAGTTTTCGAAGATAAATATCACCCATAGCCTCACAAACTCAAATATACAATTTTTACTTAATTCCATAACCACTTTCGTGGTGAAATCCTATTTTTATCAAAACCCTAGGTTCTTCAAAAATCAAACTAGTTTTCATAATTTTTCCATGTTTAATCTACCTAAAATCCACATAATTAATTTGAAAATGGGTGGGAGTTACTTACCTTATGATGTTGATGAGAACCCCCCTCTAAAAAGCTCTCAAAATCTCCCAAGACTAAATGCAAATGTGAGGAAAAAGGTTTAAATTCCGTAATAAAAGCCCTCACTGCCCACAGCGATTTACGCACCTGCGGGCACTTGATCGTATCTGCCGAACCCTAGGTGTAGTCAAAAGGTTGCACCTGCGATCCCCCACTACCTCCAGCTTTCTCGCTTCTGCGGACGGGGAACCGCTTTTGTAGATTCCTTTCGCTTTGGCGACCCACAGCCGGCCAGCCCAAGTCCACATTTGTGGAGCCTCGACCGCTTCTGCGGGCGCGTAGATGCGGAAAAATCCCCGCACTTGCGACCACCCAGCTCTAGCCTTAAATCCGCTTCTATGACCCTTTGGCCGCTTCTGCGAGTTCTCACCTGCGGCTATTTCCACGCAGGTGTGATTGCACCAGGTCTGAAGCACCAACAGTTCCCCCAAGTCCAATTCTGATTCCGATTCTAATCTGTTTTGCATCCGAGGCCTCCGGGGCCCCATCTAATTACACTCACACATCCAACAACATAATACCGACCCGCTCACATGATCGAAACACCAAAATAACATCTATAATTAGGAACCGGACGCTAAAATGCATGAATTCAACATGAAACTCAAAAACTTCTAAAAATAGTTTCATGCGTCTGATTCCTATCAAATCAATTCGGAACTACTCCCATGCTCGGAATCCCAAACGGACCTCGATAACACCAAAACCTACTCTAAACCAAACTCAAAGAACTTGAAAACCTTCAATGCACCAACTTTCAATGTTAAGCGCCAAAACACTCACGGATCATCCGAAACCCGATCCGAATACATGCCCAAATCCAAAATCATCATAGGAACCTATTGGGACCGTCAAATCCTGGTCCCAGGGTCGTTTACTCAAAACGCTGACTCAAGTCAAACTTAACCATTAAGGAACTAAGTGTTCCGATTTCAACCTGAACCTTTCCAAACCCGAACTAACCATCCCCGTAAATCATAAAATAGTAAAAGCATATACAAGGAGGCTTAATTAGGGGAACATGGATCAAGAAAGCAAAACAACTAGGCGGTTCATTACAATTTCCTAAAAATAATTTTCCAAAAACATTTTCAAACTATTTCCAAAAAACAATTTCCCAAAAACATTTTCAAAACAATTTTCTAAAAAAAATATTTATATATAAAATCATTTAAAAAAAAGTTTCTTATTTACTTTATATTTTACTAAGAATTTTATTTCTCTTGTCTTGCGAGGTACTAGCACACGGAGTTACTTCCGGAAGACGACATTCGAAGATGAAAAAACAAATTCCCGTCAAGCTCCCCACTTCGCACTTCCTATTTTAGGATATATCCAAAAATCGGAAAGCATAGTAAAATCGTAGATAGTTGTTGTGCTTGATTGCTTTGATATTGTTTACTTGCTAAATACTTAGGGTGAATTGAATCTAGTTAATAATTGGACTAACTTGCAATATTGTGTGTTGAATAATTCTTGAAGTTTATATGAAATGTTGAATGTATTTTGTAACATATTTAATTAATTTAGAATCAGTGTATACTTAAAATAATTAAATTAATCATATACATAATAATGAAACATCTCATCTTCTTATAAAAAATAAAAAAAAATATTTTTGTCTTTATCTTCAAATTATATGAATATCTTTTCGAACCACTTTATGTATAAAATCGATCTTTAATTGACACATCTTAAGTAGAGAATTGTAATTGGACTATCATAGTATTCTTTGAGAAACTTAGGCCTTGTAGTCATTCAGGTTTGGTCCACATAATTATGTTCCAAGACCACGACTCAAAAATGATCTGTAGTTTGTAGTTACTTATTGAATGATGAATTACTTTATTTAGTGCAAGTACTTCTTCGTATTGATACAATATGTTTCTATGTCATAAACGTGTTTGACACATTTTTCTTATACTGCATTCATTCTTTAATCATCAAGAGTTGTTCTTTCATTTTAATCGTCATATACTAAGGTTGTTCAAAGATTATTTTTGCCATCTTTTGCTAATCATGTGGAGTAAATATTTATTTTTACATTTATCTTCCCCCTTAAATGGTTAACCTTTGCACATAAATTAAATTGCTTTCAAAGTACATTAATTAATTAATATTCATTTAGTCAATTTGTTAATATTTCACTTATCACTGCACATTACCTTATACTTTCATTCCTTTAAAAACTTTTTGTACGTGTTCATTCATATTAAATGAAATTCTTTAATATCCTATTTATTAAATTAAAGTGCAAGATATAGTGTTCGTGCATCCTTTAACGTCGTCTTGAATTGTTTATCATCCTTTATTAAATTTTGTACTTTAGTCAAATCTATACATTGCTAGCTTCTCACTTGACCTATTCTATAAAAATACCAATTGTACTCTTTATACCCAGTGCACCAATTTTTAAAATATAAGTCATTTAATACATTTTTTCTATTTACTTCTAACCGCACATGTACATAAATATAAACACATTTCATTACTCATTTTCTATAATTAACTATCCCTAGTTAATTTATTTTCATAATCTTCTTATAAATATTAGTCAACTCTCTTCTTACCCTATTCATTACATAAAACTATTCAAAGGTAATTCTTTTTTTTTCACTCTTGATCAATCATTTTCTTGGCACGTTTTCTTACAATAGTTGAACTTAATTGCAACTAAATTCTTTCGAGATTATTCCTTTCAACTCAAAGTCATTTGGTTAATTTGTGAATACATTACTTGATGACACACTTTACTTAGTCATTAATTATTTTAACTCTTTCACATACTTTCTTTATCCACATCCTTGCATGTATTCTGTTGTACATAAATATCCCTAGTTTTACCATGTAACGTTCACATTCAATCATTCTTCATTCCAAATAATTTTCATAATTTTTTGTAAATATTAAATTAATCATTCTCTTGAACCTTCCCTCATTTATTTGAGAGTCTGCAGGAATCACGTTTTGTAGATCTTGAGGGATGCCTAACACCTTCCCCTCAAGATAACTTGAACCCTCAACTGGAATCTCAACGGTTTCACAGACCATAATAAAATGTACATTACATAGTGTAGTATAGGTGTCCTAATATACCTTAAATACTAGGTGGCGACTCGAAACTTTAATTAACCTTGTAGAGTACTATAAGTTGTAATTTATTGTGTCTCGTGCAAAATAGGGTACAACAATTACCGTTGTTGAGATTATTAAATTTTGTTATTCGAGTTTATTATTATTGTGAAATTTTTGGCTTGCCTAGCAAGCAGTGTTAGGCGCTATCACGACTTCAGTAGGAGTTTGGGTTGTGACAATTGTTAACTATAACAAAGCATGTTATGTTATCTGTGGGCACCGAGGTGGCTTTATCTGTGATTTATGACTTGATAGTATTATTGTTGTGTACTTGTGAGATTTATGAAGTGAACAGGTTATTAGCTAGTATCATTGATAATTCTTGCCTCTATTACCTTTCCGAGATTTGTTATGATACTTGCTGAGTACATGGGGTCGATTTTACTCATACGACACTTCTGTACCTTGTGTGCATAACTAGGAGCTGAGCTGCTCTGGATGACGGGAGTTGGCATTAAAGTTGTACGTGTTTTCTGGATATAGCTACCATATGTCCTAGGTAGTTTTAGATTCTTACTTTGTTTATGTATATTCCAAACAGATAAATCCAATCTTTGTTCCCACTAGAACTATCTCGATCCACCATGAAATCATTAGAGTTTCAACGAATCTTCCCAAGAGCTCAAGTGAGGACTTTGCGAGATTTACTCCCAAAAGATAATTCCACCACCTAGGACTTCCATGCATGGCCTAATAATGAATATATGAGTATTAATTTATAGGTAGAACTTATGAGATGGTGATTGGAAGCCATAAGTTCACCAATTGGAATTTTAAAAATTTGTAGAGAATGAAAAGTGATTTGTTTGATGAATTCGTTGGTTGGAAGTGAAATGTAAGATATGAATATGTCCTAAACTATCTAAGGTTGGTTGTAGTATGAATTGGTGGGGAAAAGAGTGGGTATTAGGTGAAGAAATATCATTGATGAAGGTTGTAGAGAAATGTGCACACTAGATGCTTGACATAACGCCTAAGTGAGCAAAATGTAAAACATCTTTACTAATATTGGTACAATTGTGTTGCATTATTGTAAATTGAAGTTTTTTAGTATGGTGGATCATCATAGTGTTATTAAGGGGAAATTTGAGGTATGTTGGCTAAACCCGTTCCATAGAATCGGATTTCATGAATTCCTAACTTCAAGCATAGTTTGTTTAAGTTCCTATTCCTACAATACTAAAACAATTAGGTTTTAGCGACGGACAAATTCTGTAGCTAAACAGAAAAATCCGTCACTAATCTCATTTAGCGACGGATTAGCAACAAATTATCAATAAATTATGCTAGCTACGAGCGTTTTAGTGACAGATTAGACATAACATTCGTAGCTAATTCCAGTTTTTTTTGTAGTGCTACTGTTCTGAATTGCTTCTAATGATTGATTTACCCAAATGCTTATGTATTCAAGTCATGTTCCAATTCTCCCTATTATATTATGCTCACCTTTGGGAAATGTTTAAAGTATGATTAATGTATAAAATACTTGGGATTTCAATTGCAAATCGCTATGCTCCCTTTTTGGAAGAAATTCAATGTGTTTTAAGCTCGTACGTACTCATGTATTTAAATCTATGATTTTCCAATATTTTCAATATCCTTGATGTTGTATGATGACCCATGAAAAGTGAATGATGTGAACACATGATGATGAAATGTGGCAATTGTGCCAAAATGAGAGTGATGATGTATGTCTCAAGAGACAACGAAAAGTAAAAGGTCTTTCAAAATGCTTTAAATGAAATATTATTGGGAATATTGTTATGTAATCGAGAAGGTGTAGGTTGTAAAGGCCTACACCTGAAACTACACGTATCAGTGTAGAAGATAATTGGGGACAAATCCCCCTTCGCACTTACATGAGACTATTCTCCTTAATTGGGATGGATTTATTGCTAGCATCAATCCATATTACCATGTCTACCCACACAACATTGTGGTGAGACAACTTAACTGATCGAGCCGAGATCGGATGCCATGCCGCACACATGGTGGCTTGATAAACGGCCAAAAATACATATTTTTCGTTGTACTTTCATCTCATAACTTGAGTGGTTATGGCAGGTTACATGGGTTTTAGTAGTGAATTATGCTCATTACGTGCATTCTTATGTGTAGGAGAAAGTTGGACGAAATATGAGCAAAAGAAGTTGATTCATGACTAAAAGACAAAAGAAGGACTTTGCTCGTTCACTCTCGCGTGCACACGAGAGAGTGAACAAGCTATTGAGGAAAAACTTGGAAAAAATAGCAAAGTATACCAAAGAGGCATGGAAGTGCACGAGAGACCAAGAAGAAAAAGAAAAAGAGAATAACTTTGCTCGTCCACTCTCGCTTGCGCACGAGAGAGTGAACGAGCTAATCTAAAAAGGCTGTTTTGAAGTGGGCTTGTATTATTTCACCCCATGCTAACCCTATACCATATAAATAGTCTTTAAACTCACTTTTGAGAGTGGGGACGCAACTTGTGAAGGAGGAACGTGACTTTTGAAGGAGATTAGACCAAGGGAGAGCAAAGAGCCGCCGTGAAGGCCGAAATTCATCAGATTTCATCTTTCTTCCATCAAATATAGTAATCTTTACGTTTCTTTGGATGAATTGTTGTTTTTCTACCATGTCTACATGGAGCTAAACTTCGCGTTCTAGGGTTGTGGTTGACATGATTATTAACGTTTATTAATTACATCTTCGTTAATTTGGATTATCATTTTGTGGTTGTTTCTTTAATTCTAGTTTTAACTTGTGAATTGTTGTAGCTACCAATTCCCCATACTATCTATGCTATGCTTGGGAAATCCATATTTAGATTAGAGTAGATTTAAAAAGAGTTTGTTTCTGAACCTGTGGCTCGGGGAATGATTTTGCGGTTAGGATAGGAATATACCTAACAGTATTACTTACTTGAAAACCGTATTATATTCGTTCATGATAGACTCAATATCATAGGAATATAGGATTGATATATTGCGGATAGGCGAGTAGAATTGTGGGAGCATGCTATTCATATAAACGATCCGTTCAATTAGCAACCATTGATAATCTGGATTAACAAGTGTGGTTATTGAAGTTAACAGGATTGATAAACCGACCACAACCATGGAATCTTCACCCCCTATGAATAAAATCGAAAACACATGTTTGCATCCCTGATAAATTAGCTAATTGTTAAATATTTGCAAAGTAGTTTAGTAGATAAACAATATTTTTGATTATCTTGGACAGTTAATTGATTTTAGCTTGCTTTGTTAACGCTTAATCTAAGTCTCTGTGGGTTCGACATCCGACTTTCGAGTCACTTTATTACTTGACGACCACGTATACTTGCGTGTACTTGGGGAACCAACAAGTTTTTGGCGCAGTTGCCAGTGACTTAGTTATTGATTGTTTATCTAAGTTAAGCTTTAATTGATTTTTGTTTAATTTTTTAATTTTCTTATTTAGTTAGTATTATAATTTTTTATTTTTTTTACATGGCATCTTGGAGAAAATTGTTTGAATGATGGTTATTCTTACTTTGATGATCCTTATCCATATTATGGAGGACCCCACTGGTGGAAATATTGTCAACATATTCCCGGGAGCGAGTTCAGTGCACAATCTCAATCCTTTAAGTGGAATATTTGTAATATGTGTGGTGGTCAAGGTGGCCATTGGGATGGATATACTAATTCTTTTTATCCTTCTGCGAGCCCTTATTATGATATTTCTGATAATTTTTGTGAGTTTGATAGGAACAAAGTGGAGAATGTGGAATATGATGCTCAGACTTCAGACTTGTTGAGGCAAATAATGGAGCGAACTCAATTTTTAATGGAGCAAACCCATGAACGTCGAAAAGATATGGAAAATCTCAAGGCCACAATGAAGAGAATGAAGACCAAAGTAGAAGAATGGGTTGAAATATTCGATGATCAACAAGCTACAGCCTTAGTTGATAGTCAGGAAGAGCTTAAAATTGGACAAGAGAGTGAGTTCCAACAAGAGGAAAATTTTGAAGAAGAGGAGATTTTGAGCCAAACATAGCTAATGGAACAAGCTGAACGATTAGAAATATATGAAGCTCAACGTAAGAAAATTACAGATGGGATAAAAGACTTAATCGAAGGAAGAGCTGAAATGGGACAAGAGATTGAAAAATTTGGCACTGCTATTCATGAATTGGAAGCTCAATTGAATGCAAAGGTTGTTGCGTCTAACGCCCAACAAAATAGTTTTGAGTTGTGTAAAACTGAAAATGAGCTTATACGCCAAATTAAGAAGATAAAAGTGGAGAGTCAATCATTCGACCATACTTTTATTGATGATGTCCATGTTGAGGAAAGCACACTAGATTCCTGTGAGAAAGTAGATAATGTTATATTTGAAGACTCTAGTGTGGGTACATATGAGGATGTAAATAATGACACAGTTCTAAAGTTGAAACACATTGGTCCTCATTTCATGCATTTTTTGACATTGTGTTTGGATGATGATATGAAAATTGAGTCATTCGAGCCTTTGGAGGAGCCAACGGACGAGGAACAAGGTGCTTATATTCTGGAATGTATCGTGCCAGAGAGACATAATTATATACCTCATCTGAAGGCTAAGAAGTGTAGAATGCGAAATTGGTTTCTTGGCCCAATTACATTTGTCCCACCACCCCGCGAGCATAGCAAAAAGCTTGAAGCCAAATTTGGGGCTCAATTCATAAGTTCGAGATGGACACAAAAAGTGCTTCAAGTCAGGTTGCGACGTTAAATCAGGCGCTTGTTGGGAGGCAACCCAGCATTGCGGCTTTCTTTTATTTTAATTTTTATTATATATTATTTTTGTAGTATTTGTTTTTATTTTTATTTTGCAGGATTATAAGCATAGGAAGCAAAGACATTGGAAGAGTGCAAAAGCGAGCTAGATGGTGAGAACTAAGTATGGGGTACCCACACAAAGGATCATGCCTGAGGGAAGTCTAAGTATCTCGTGAGCCGCTATTGCTTCGGCCTTTGGACTTACTGGAGTTTTCTTATCCACCCTCGTTATTCTTTTGCTTTATTTGTACATTGGGGACACTACACTCTTTTAAGTGTGGGGTGGGAGAATTTCACTAGATAATTAGTAGTAGTGTGTTAGAAAAATGTTAACTTCTTAGAAAAATCGGAAACAAAAACCAAAAAAAAGTAAAACAATTGGACTTCGCCCGATGATGGATCTCATTCGACAGGATTCTTGAGGGATTTAAGTCGAAAGAAAAAAGATAAAAAGATTTTCTTTTGTTAGGCGATGTAATAATTCCCCCTTAGTTTTTTTTTGTGCCACAGTTCTTTTTCAAGGGTTTTGTTTGAATCGGGTATAGTTAGTTTTATTTTTTAGGAGTAGGAGACATTGTGCTGTGATTGGAATTGAAGTAATATCTCTTGACTTTGTTATGCCTTGAGAATAGTTAGTACTTTGGTTGTGACTCTTAGGCTCGATTTTTGACTCTTGTATAAGAACCTTAAATTATATGATCTTAACTTTGCTTAACTGCTTTGACTAGAGTGTCTTGATGAGTTCAATCCTGAGTGAGTTATGTGCCATGTGTGTGTGAGGTTTGTGTGTCATTCCATGTATTGCATTTGATGTCTAGAACTTGCCCCGTGAGTTTGCAAAGCAAAATAGTAGTTTTGTTCAGTCCTTGGAAGTGATATAGGCATTTCTTTGTTGAACCAGATATATATATTTTACCCGCCTAATTGTCATATATAGTAGTTAACCCTTTGAGCCTGTAATCCTATTTATTTGGCAACCACATTACAAGCTTTACCCATTTATTTGAATTAACCATCTATTTGAACCTTTTCACCTCTCATAAGCACTTGAATTGTAATGAACTTTGTAAAAGTTAAAGTGTGGGGTGTTGGTTTGGCTTTTGAGTGGAACCAATGAAATAAGGAGAAAGGTGCACTGTTTTGAAAAAGTAAGAGCCACTTGAATTTAAAAAAAGTAGTTGTATTGTGTGAAAAATATTCCTTGATAGTGGTGACTCTTGATGTAATTGTGCTTAAAGAAGTATGGAGTTAATATGCATTGATGTGAAGGTGGAGTTATGGTTTGACATAAGTGTGGGGTTTTTAATGTTAAAGTGTATGTATTAAAGTGCGTAGGGAAGTTAAGTCACTCATATATCTAAATGTATCCTACCCGTCCTGCAGCCTACATTACAACCAAATAAAGTCCTAATTGATCCTTGACTGAATAAGCTCGATTAGTAGAGTAGTACACTACGGGCAAGCTATGGTTCATCTTTTGTGGCATATGAATATTGTTTCCGAGAGTGAATGAATTATTTATATATTGAGTTCCTAATTGTTCTTGAATTTTATGTGCGTGTAACTACTCTCTTTTGTTATGTGAGGGCACTTGATTCATGAAGGAAAGGTAGTGTCGTTGACCTCTATGTTAGAGTAAGTGAGCGGGTTGTGAAAAATGTATGGTGCTTGTGAGTCAAATCTTGAGGTGAGGATGTTACACTATTGTGCTTAGTTTATTTGAAATATTCTTGGTATGATGAGTTATGAGAGTGGTTTAAAAAGATCATGTTATTGTAAAGTGTAGAAAGTTGCTCAAGGACGAGCAAGAGTATAACTGTGGGGTGTTGATAAACGGCCAAAAATGCATATTTTCCGGTGTACTTTCATCTCATAACTTATGTGGTTACGGCAGGTTACATGAGTTTTGGTAGTGAATTATGCTCATTACGTGCATTCTTATGTGTAGGAGCAAGTTGGACGAAATATGAGCAAAAGAAGTTGATTCATGACCAAAAGACAAAAGAAGGACTTTGCTCGTTCACTCTCGCGTGCACACGAGAGAGTGAACGAGCTATTGAGGAAAAACTTGGAAAAAATTAGAAAAGTATCCCAAAAAGGCATGGAAGTGCATGAGAGACCTAGAAGAAAAAGAAAAAGAGAAGAACTTTGCGCGTTCACTCTCGCGTGCGCACGAGAGAGTGAACGAGCTAACCTAAAAAGGGTGTTTCGAAGTGGGCTTGTATTATTTCACCCCATGCTAACCCTATCCTATATAAATAGTATTTAAACTCACTTTTGAGAGTGGGGATGTGACTTGTGAAGGTGGAACATGACTTTCGAAGGAGATTGGACCACGGGAGAGCACAGAGCCGCCGTGGAGGCCGGAATTCATTAGATTCCATCTTTGTTCCATCAAACTTAGTCATCTTTACGTTTCTTTGGATGAATTGTTGTTTTGCTACCATGTCTATATGGAGCTAAACTTCGCGTTCTAGGGTTTTGGTTGATATGATTATTAACGTTTATTAATTACATCTTCGTTAGTTCGGATTATCATCTTGTTGTTGTTTCTTTAATTCAAGTTTTAACTTTTGAATTGTTGTAGCTTCCAATTCACCCTACTATCTATGCTATTCTTGGGAAAGCCATGTTTAGATTAGAGTAGAATTAAAGAGAGCTTGTTTCTAAACCCGTGACTCGGGGAACGATTTCGCGGTTAGGATATGAATATACCTAACAGTCTTGCTTAGTTGACCGTATTATATTCGTTCATGATAGACTCAATACCATAGGAATATAGGATTGATATATTGTGGATAGGCGAGTAGTATTGTGGGAACATGCTATTCATATAAATGGTCCGGTCAGTTAGCAACCATTGATAATCTGGATTAACAAGTGTGGTTATTGAACTTAATAGGATTGATAAACCGACCACAACCCTGGAATCTTCATCCCCTCTGAATAAAATATAAAACACACATTTGCATCCCTGATAAATTAGCTAATTGTTAAATATTTGCAAAAGTAGTTTAGTAGATAAACAATATTTTTGATTATCTTGGTTAGTTAATTGATTTTATCTTGCTTAGTTAACGATTAATCTAAGTCTCTGTGGGTTCGACATCCGACTTTCGAGTCACTTTATTACTTGACGGCCACGTATACTTGCGTGTACTTGGGGAACCAACAAGTTTTTGTCCTCCTTCCTTTTCCATGTCGATCCACACACATCTTAATGAGACAACTTACCCAATCGAACCGACATTCGGCACCATGCCACACGCATGGTGATATGTCCTTCCTTTAACTATATTTCATTCGCATTACCATGTCGACCCACACATATCATGGTGAGACGACTTAGCCGATCGAAACACGATAGGACTCCATACTTCTCGCATGGTGGAATGTCAGTAACTAATAATCTCCCAATTGAAAATGTTTTTTTTTAATGGTTGTTTCTTATGCTACACTTTCTTCATATGTTTTGTCTTGAAATATTTTAAATACTATTGATTTTCTCCCTATTTCTATGCTTTCTTTCCTTATGTTGACATTTCATTCCATGTGAGGGTATTTAGATTTACATACTAGTAATATATCATATGTACTAACGTCTCTTTTCCGAGGATTCTTCATCGTTAATGGATGCAAGTGGCACCTCAGCAGGCGATAGAAATTCTCAATAGGAGCGTACCCTTCTTTCATTTTATTTTGATGAGCCCTTGTCATGACCCCAATTTCCCTTCGTAGGATGTCTTGATGACACCTAGTCTCTAACACTAGGTAAGCCTAACATTCATGCAGAAATAACTGAAACAATAATTAAAGTCTCGAAACTCAACAACTAATATAAGGAAAATCTCCACAACTCAGCATATATATAATTGCCCAAAACCCGGCTAAATACAAGTCATAAGCTCTATGAAGTGATACTGAATATCTCTATACATCAGTGTCTAATAAAGGATAAGAAAATAAAATAATGTAGGTAGAGGGGACTCCGAGGCCTGCAGACGACGGCAAGTATACCTCGAAGTCTCTGAAACTGAGCTCTCGCTAGTGCCTGGACGGGTAGGAGGTACCTGAATTTGCACAAAAAGATATGTAGAAGCATAGCATGAGTATACTACAATAGTACCCAATAAGTGCCAAGCCTAACCTCGATAGAGTAGTGATGAGGTCAGGTCAAAGTCTTACTGAATAAATAAGAAACTGAACAAGTGTATAACAGTGAAACAATGATAGCACTAGAAATGAGACAAATAAAGAAGTACACCGAGAATAGCTACACTGAACTAAGGCAAATAATACTTCACAGAAGAAAACAAGGGATACTATGACACGGAACAAAACAACAAAAACACAAGTGAAGGAATAGAAATTATCAACAAGAGTCACTACCGAGGTACTGCCTCATAGTCTCAAATCACAAATCAATTCACAAGCTTTCCTTATATCACCGCAGGAGCCTTCCATTTAGTTTTGAAAATCATTTTTCCCGAAATAGCATCCCGCGTTTTAGCCCACCTTATCACACCGCGTGACTTCTAGTAGTTCCCTTACTAGCCACGCATATCAAGCCCACCTTATCTCACCTCATGCGTTTCAACACCAAAACCTTAAATCACCGCATGCGAATCAATATCACAACATATCACAAATCGCACCTCAAGTGCCTAATATCACAACTTGCCAAAGAAACCAACAACAACAGTGTTTTCAGAATCGATAGCTCATGGATCAACCACAATGTACACAAGAGTCTCAACAATAATAACTGGTAGTGAATAACTCAACAAGAATAGTATTTCACAACTTAACACTTTGCCTCAATGTGAATCACGGCCTTTATAACTCAATACCAATTTCAACAACAAGATATTCCAAGAATAACAACTCCAAGTAAAGAGTTCAACAGTTAAATAATGAATATGGAATAAAGGAAACAAGAACTTCAACTAACATGTAGAGAAATTAGTAAGTAAGAGCTAAGACAAGTAGAACATGTGAAAATAGACTAAGGATGATTAATATAACATGTTAAGATAGCTCAATTAAGGCATGGAAGGAATCTACATAGCTAAAATCGGTAAATTTCAATATTTAGCCTGTGTACACACTCGTCACCTTGCGTACACGGTTTCCACACATAGTAAGGCAAGACACTTTTCTCAAAACACGCTAACTCAATCCACTAGTAGGCCTTTCCCTCGATTATCCAACTCCAAACGACTTCAACTTTTAATTCTGCCAGGTGTTATTCTTCTTCGCGATCGCGGGAATTGCATCGCGATCACGAAGCACAAATTCACAGGCTTCCAAATTAACACTCTGCGAACGCATAACTCCATGCGTGAACGTGGAACTCCACACACGAACGCGACACACTGCCTCCACAAGCTACGTGATCGCGAAACACTTCACGTGATCGCAATGAACAAAAATGCATGGATCTACACCCTCCTCTTCCTTCTTCGAGGAGGCGACCAATCACACGCATTCGCGATTCACTGACTCTCCAAACACCGTGATCACATAGAACACTTTCACCGGCACACCAAACAGCTCTTCGCCATCGCGAATCCCCACTTGCGATCGCGTACAAGGAAACCAGTAACAGCAGATTCAGTAATCCTCAAGGTTCCGAAAAGCGCCGAACATTGTCCGAATTACACCCGAGGCCCCTAGGACCACAACCAAACATACCAACAAGTCCTAAAATATCATGTGAACACTCTTGAAGCATCAAATCACATCAAACAATACTAGAACCATGAATCGCGCATCGATTCAATCCTAATGAAATTATGAACTTCCAAATTTCAAAACTAATGTTGATTCATACCAAAACAACTCCGATTGACTTCATATTTTGCAAACAAGTTGTAAATGACATGATGGACCTACTCCTACTTTGGGAATTAAAATCTGACCCAGATATCAATAAAGTCAACTCCCGGTCAAACGTTTCAATCATCCATACCTTCAACTTTCTAACTTTCGCCAATTCATGCCGAAACGATCTACGGATCTCCAAATCAACATCCAGACATGCTCCTAAGTCTAAAAGCACCATACATAGCTATTGGAACCATCAAAACTCCGTTCCGAAGTCTTCTCCACAAAAGTCAAACTACGGTCACTCTATCAACTTAAACCTCCAACTTAGGGACTATGTGTCCCATTTTACTTTGAAAATCTCCCGAAACCAAACCAAAACACCCCGACAAGTCACATAATCACAATATAACATAGAGAAGGAAATAAATAGGGGATCGAGGCTAAAATACTCAATACGACTAGCCGAGTCATTACATCCCCGCCTTCTTAAAATAAACATTCTTCCTCGAATGAGTATAGAGACATACATGAAGTGGTGAAAATATAATAATAACGGCGACGCATATCATGCTTGGTCTCCTAAGTCGCCTCCTCGATTGGTTGACCCCTCCACTGAACCTTCACTGAAGCAATGTTCTTCGACCTCAACTTTTGGACCTGCCTGTTCAAAATGGCCACCGGCTCCTCAACATAAGACATATCCTTGTCCAATTGGACTGAGCTGAAGTCTAACACATGAGACGGATCACCATGATACTTCTGTAGCATAGAAACATGGAATAATGGATGAACTGCAGCTAGACTAGGTGGCAGGGCAAACTAGTAGGCCACCTCTCCAAATATCTCAAGAATCTCAAAAGGTCCGATATACCTAGGGCTCAACTTTTCCTTCTTCCCAAACCTCAAAACGCCATTCGTGGGTAAAACCCAGAGCATGACCCGCTCCCCAACCATGAATGCAACATCTCGAACCTTTCGATCCACATAACTCTTCTGTCTAGATTGGGTTGTGCAAAGCTGATCTTGAATAAATTTAACCTTTTCCAAAGTATCCTTAACCAAGTTTGTACCCAATAGCCTAGCCTCACATGGCTCAAACTAACCCACCGGATACTGACACCGCCTCCCATATAAGGTCTCATACGAAGCCATCTGAATGCTCGACTGGTAGTTGTTGTTATAGGCAAACGCCGCAAGTGGCAAGAACTGATCCCAAGAACCCTCAAACTCTATCACACACACACGAAGCATATCCTCCAATATCAAAATAGTGCGCTTGGATTGTCCGTCCATCTTAGGTTGAAATGTTGTACTCAACTCCACCTGTGTGCCTAACTGAAGCTGTACGGTCCTCCAGAACCGTGATGTGAACTACGTACCCCAGTCAGAGATGATGGATACCGGAACGCCATGAAGTTTGACGATCTCGCAAATATAGACCTAAGACGACTGCTCTGAAGAATAAGTACTCACCACTGGAATGAAATGAGCCAACTTGGTCAACCTATCTACAATCACCCATAATGCATCGAACTTCCTCTGAGTCCGTGAGAGCCTAACAACAAAATCCATAGCAACCCGCTCCCATTTCCACTCTGTAATGTCTAGCCTATAAAGCAATCCACTTGGTCGCTGATGCTCATACTTCGCCTACTGACAATTTAGGCATCGAGCTATATACTCCACTATGTCTTTTTTCATTATCCTCCACCAATAGTGCTGCCTCAAGTCCTGATACATCTTGGCGGCACCCAGATGAATGGAGTACCACAAACTGTGGGCCTCCTGAAGATTCAACTCACGCAATCCATCTACATTGGGCACACATTGCCTGCCTTGCATCCATAACACACTATTATCCCCAATGGTGACCTCCTTGGCATCACCGTGTTGAATTGTGTCCTTAAGGACAAGCTGATGGGGGTCATCATACTGATGCTCTATGATACGATCATATTGAGAAGAACAAGAAACCACACAAGCCAAAACTCGACTCGCTCCAAAACATCCAAACTAGTTGGCCAAGGCCTGAACATCCAATGTTAATGGCCTCTCCGCTGCCGGTAGATATGCCAAACTGTCCAAGCTCTCCGCCTTATAACTCAAGGTATCGTCTGCCACATTGGCCTTCCCGGGATAATATAATTAGGTGATATCATAGTCCTTAAGAAACTCTAGCCATCTCCGTTGCCGAAAGTTAGGATCCTTATGTTTGAACAAATGTTGTAGACTGTGGTGGTCGGTATAGACCTCATAAGGGACACCGTACAAATAGTGCCACCAAATCTTCATGGCATGAACAATAGCTGGTAACTCAAGGTCATGGACAAGATAGTTCTTGTCATGCACCTTCAGTTGTATAGATGCGTAGTCAGTCATCCTACCGTCCTGCATCACACCGCACCAAGGTCATCACACGATGCATCAAAATACACAGTATAAGACACCGAACCCGTAGGCAACACCAAAACTGCGGTTGTAGTCAAGGCAGTCATGTCCTTTGAAAGCTCTTCCCACATTCCTCGGTCCACCTTAACGGAGCACCCTTCTGGGTCAATCTGGTCATAGGTGCAACAATAGATGAGAAAACCTCTACAAATCGACAATAATACCCTACCAAGAAAAGAAAACTCCAGATCTTAGAAGCTGAAGATGGTCTGGGCCAACGCTGCACTGCTTCAATCTTCTTCAAATCTAACTTGATCCCCTCACTCGACACTAGAGGACCCAAAAATTCCACCGAGTCAATCCAAAATTCACACTTTAAAAATTTTTCATACAACTTCTATTCTCTCAAGGTCTGAAGCACACACCTTAAGTGTTGTTCATGATCCTCCTGGCTCCGGGAGTACACCAAGATGTCGTCAATAAACACGATGACAAATGAGTAAAGATAGGGCTGGAATACACTACTCATCAAGTGCATGAATATTGCTAGGGCATTGGTCAGCCCAAACGACATCACAAGGAACTCGTAATGACCATACCGACTCTTGAAGGCAGTCTTCGGGATATATGGCTCCCGAATCTTCAACTGATTATAGCCTGACTGCAAATCAATCTTTGAGAACACTCTGGCACCCTATAGCTGATCAAATAGGTCGTCAATGTGTGGCAATGAAAACATGTTCTTCACTATAACCTTGTTTAACTGTCAATAATCAATACACATGCGCATAGAACCATTCTTCTTATTTACAAACAAGACCAGAGAACCCCAAGGTAATACACTGGGCCGAATGAAACCCTTATCACGCAACTCTTGCAACTGCTCCTTTAACTTCTTCAGCTCCGCTGGGGCCATACAATATGGTGGAATAGAAATAGGTTGATTGCGCGACAATAAATCAATACCAAAATTGATATCCCTATCGGGCGGCATGCCCGGAAGGTCCGTTGGAAACTACCGGGACTGACACAATGGTAGGAGTATCAACACTGACATCTCTCACATATGCTAGATTTGCATCACATCCCTTTCAAACCATCTGCCGTGCCTTAAGGAAAGACACCACCCTACTAGGAACATAATACAAGGTACCCTTCTATTCTAACCGCGGACAAAACCTGGCATAGCTAATGTCCCCATATTGGCATGACAATCAAGAATAGCATGATAGGGCGACAACCAGTCCATACCCAAGATACCATCAAAATCTACCATACTGAGCAAAAATAGGTCGGCCCTGGTCTAAAAACCACCAAGAAGAACTAAACACGATCGATACACAGGGTCAACAGTAATGGAATCTCCCACTAGTGTGGACACATAAACAGGAGAACTCAAGGAATCACAGGATATACCCAAATATGGAGGAAAGTAAGATGATACATAGGAATAAGTGGAGCCTGGATCAAATAAGATTAATGCATCTCTATGATAAACCAGAACAATACCTATGATAACTGAGTCGGATGCAACCACCTCCGTCCTAGTCAGACGAGCATAACATGTGGCCTAGCCTCCCCTTGTTGGGCGACCTCTCCCCACCTGACATCCACCTCTAGCTTGCCGTGTAGGTAGAGTGAAAACTGGTGCGGTAACCACCACCTGAGAAGCCTAAAGACCTTGTGGAATACGTGGGGCCTGAGTAGTCTATAGAGGTACACCCCTCCTGAGTCCGGGGCAGTCCATCACCATATGACGAGTGTCACCACACTCAAAACAAGCTCTCGGAGAACGTGGCTGTTGGAACTGGCGTAGGCCTGGTCGGCTGGACTGACCGTTGAAAGAACCCAGTGGAGGAGGTGCACTAGACATTAGCTGTGCATAGTGCGCGACCTGAGACCTGGGAGCCACCGAAATACTGCGAGAAGCTAGAAGTGCTAAATGAACAATGCGGCTCACATTGCCCCTACCATGACAGGTTGCAATTGCGGAACGAGCACCACTATATGTGCCAGAATCTTGAGGCCTCTTGTCCTCCCTCTCCTCTCTCTCCCAGGCCCACATACCCTCCTACTCTCGAGCCTTGCTGAACATAATACCAGGATTGAGCTCATCAATAAATTGATGAACTCGCTCTCTAAAAGTGGAAACCAATGTAGGTGCATGTTAGGACTACTCGCTGAACCTGACAGCATACTCTGATATGATCATAGCACCTTGGCACAACTTCTCAGACTCTACAAGCCATGAATCACAAAGGCTCTGGGGAAAACACTCCCTCATGAATATCTCTGAGAACTGAGCCCAGGTGAGTGAAGCTGCCTCGGCCGGGCTACCCATCTCATACGCTCGCTACCACTTATAAGCCACTCCCTTAAGCTGTAACGTAGTGAAAGCAACACCACTTGACTCCATATTACCCATAGTTGGAAGATACAGTGGCACTCCACAAGAAAACCATGTGCGTCCTATGAAGCCAAACCACTGAAAGTAGGAGGGTGGTACTTCCTGTACCTCTCGAGCCTGAGCTGCTCCCCCTCAGAAGTTGCTGCCATAAATTCGGGCTGAATTGGGACAATTGGCTGCACTGGTATGACCTCTAGGACCTGGTCAACCTGGACCAGCTGCTCTGGGGTGCAGGGTGCGGGAGTCTATGCTCCTCCCCTGACCTGAGATGTGGCAGGAGCAAGTTGAATCAACCCCGCCTGAGCTAAAGTGCCAAACATGCTCAAAGACTGTGCGATAGTCTCCTGAAGTGCAGGGGTAGTAACAGGCGTCTCAGGTGCCTACCGTCTAATTGAAGATACTGGTAGCTTCTCTATAGCAGCTTGGGCAGGTGCTCTGGCTGCACCATGTGCCCGTCCTCAGCCTTTACCCCGGCCCCGGTCTTTTGCAGTTCTAGTAGGGGGTGCGGGTGTCTGATCATCAGATCTAATTGTGTGTGTCCTCACCATCTGTGAGAGAATATAAAGACAGATTTAGAATTTCGAAGTCAACAAATTTGCATGATAAGGAATTAGAGAAGTCAAACGTTTCCTAACAGTTCTATAGCCCCTCGAAGATAAGTTCTCCATATCGATCCGCGAGACTCTACTAAACTTACTTGTGACTTGTAAAACCAATGAACCTAGAGCTCTGATACCAACTCTTCACGATCCCAAGTTCCTTCCGTAGTATGTCGTGATGGCACCTAGTCCCTAAGACTATGTAAGCCTAACATTCATGCAAAAATAACTGAAATAATAATTAAAGTCTCAAAACTCAACAACTAATATAAGGAAAATCTCTACTACTCAGCATATATATAATTGTCCAAAACCCGGCTAAATACAAGTCACAAGCTCTATAAAGTGATACTAAATATCTCTATACATTAGTGATTAATAAAGGATAAGAAAATAAAATAATGTAGGTAGAGGGGGACTTTGAGGCCTGCGGACGATGGCAAGTATCCCTCGAAATCTCTGAAACTGAGCTTTCGCTAGTGCCTGGACTGGTAGGAGGTACCTGGATCTGCAAAAAAAAGATGTGCAGAAGTGTAGCATGAGTATACCACAATGATACCCAGTAAGTGACAAGCCTAACCTCGGTAGAGTAGTGACGAGGTCAGGTCAAGGCCCTACTGGAATAAATAAGAAACTAAACAAGTGTATAATAGTGAAACAATGATAGCAATAGAAATGAGACAATTAAAGAATTACACCGAGCATAGCTACACCAAACTAAGGCAAATAATACTTCACAGAACAAAACAAGGGATACAATGACATAGAACAAAACAACAGAAACACAAGTGAAGAAATAGAATGTGTCAACAAGAGTCACTACCAAGGTAGTGCCTCATAGTCTCAAATCAAAAATCAATTCACAAGCTTTCCTTATATCACCGCGGGAGCCTTGCATTTAGTTTTGAAAATTATTTTTCCCGAAATAGCATCTCCTGTTTTAGCCCACCTTATCACACTGCGTTGCTTCTAGCAGTTCCCATACTAGTCACGCGTATCAAGCCCGTCTTATCTCACTGTATACATTTCAACCCCAAACATTATGCTACCTCATGTGTATCAATATCATAACGTATCACAAATCGCACCTCAAATGCCCGAAATCACAACTTGCCAAAGAAACCAACAACACAAGTGTTTTCACAATAGATACCCCATGGTTCAACCACAATGTACACAAGAGTCTCAACAGTAATAAGCAGTAGTGAATAACTCAACAAGAATAATATTTCACAGCTTAACACTTTGCCCCAATGCGAATCACGACCTTTATAACTCAATACCAATTTCAATAACAAGATATTCCAAGAATAACATCTCCTAGTAAGGAGTCCCGTGGTTCAATAATGAATATGGAATAAAGAAAGCAAGAACTTCAACTAACATGTAGAGAACTTGCCAAAATAACTTCATACCATAAATATAAATTATAGGAAACTAATTTGAATGATAAAGTTACGATCTTTGCAAAGAAATAAAATGTCAACTCAAAAACTCAACCTAGGACCGCTTCTCGGAACCCGACCAAAATTACAAAATCCGAACATCCATTCGATAACGAGTCCACACATAAATTAGCAGGCAAGCTTAAGAAGGCAGAAGCAAGGTAACAAGTAGGCAAGTTGAACCATTAGAAGGCATAGAGCCTTAAGAAGAGCTTCAAAACATATAATGGCATGTGATTCATACAAATTCTTAGAGACATAAATATGCAGAATAGGAATACAAACAGAAAGAAAATGAAATTGCAAGAGTCATAGATACATTACCAGTTATAGAAGAACAAATAAACAAGAGGAGTAATTTCAGCAACACTTCATTGTTAATAGAAAATGAATAGTAGAACCCAGGAGTCTCAGTTTGTCAGAGTTCCCAATGGTTTCGAATGAACCCCGGGCAATGCTCACACTAAGAAAGGTTCGAGAATTGAATTTCAGTGACCTTGGATTTCAGCTGGTCAAGAGCCAAAATTCAGAACAATATAGAATGAGAGAATAAGAGAGTAATTACAGTTAATTTAAGTCCATAGACCCCCTCAAAGGGAATTAGGGGAAGGGTTTATATAGTGGTAGAATCAGGCAAATGAATAAGGAAAGAAATAAAGTAAACACGAACAAAAAGAGTAAAATCTCACATGCAAGTCAGTAAAGTAACCAGAAAGGAAAGAAATCAACTCCAAATCCTAGTCAAGGTTTAATACTCAAAAATATCGGCCAACTAGTATGAAGAATCAGGCTTTTCTTTGTATATGGATGAGATATTGTCCAAATCTCCAAGATTGAGGTTGATTCTTGTCTGATATAGAGATGGTATTTGCCAAAATTGGGCAAATACCTAAGTAATACCATAACTGTGTAACCAGTAGCAAAGAAACCCAGATATGGTAAGAAAATAATGGTAGAATCCCATTATCAACGGGATTAGGATAGGGAGTTAAGGGGAGGCGGCTAGGGTTCTTCAGAAGAGAGAAAGGGAGGGTTAAGAGCATTTATGGGCGGCGGCTTAGAGAAAATGGGTTATTGTTTCAGGGAGTTTGGGTAATTAAAGTGAGGGAGAGGTTGTGGGCCGTTGATCTTTCGAGATCAATGACCAGGATTGAGGGAGAGGCGGGGCGGGTTGGAGAACAGGTCCCACCCCGGGTAAGATTAAAGGGGTCGCCTAGTTTGGGCTGGGAAATTGGGCCAGGGATTTGAGGAGTTTGGGCCACTAATGTGGTTCGAAATATTGGTATAATTTGGGAAATATTGTAAATACACGAAATTGTTAAAATAAAATAATTAATAAATAATAAAATATTACTTGTGCAATAAAATGATTGAAAATAATAACTTAACATTATAAAAAATAAAAAAATGCTATTTTAGCATGAATAATGTAATAATTGTAATTATGCATACCATATAGGCTATTATTATAAAATTATCTAAATAGCTTAAAAATACCAATATAATTATATGAAATGAAGTAAAAAAATATTATGAAACATATATGTGGATGAAAATAATAGATTTGGATGATTAAATCATCACAAAATATTTTAAGGGGTAATTAATGCATATTCAAGTGACTTAAATGCAATAAAATCGATTTTAAAGCTTTAAAAATTATGAAAGATTATAGAAAATACTTGTGTAACTCTTGTAAATTAAGTAATGATGCAAAATGATATTTTGAAAGTATATATACTATTTGAAAAAATATGAGGGCAAAAATTGGGTATCAATATATGTTATTTCTGATCAATCTACCAAGTTGGAGGAAGTTTGGAAGTGTTCGGAACACAAAGTAGGGAGATTGGGCAGTGAGAAAAATCAGGTTCAGGCCTCTAATTTCGCAATTGCGAACAAAGGTCCACATTTGCAAACAGTTGGCCCATCGCAAAATCAATGATTCTATCGCAATTGTGAACCAAGATGATATTTCGTCACTCGCAATTGCGAGCGTGGTGTCGCAATTGGGATAACTGAGGACCTTAAACGGCGTTTTGCTGAACATTTAATAAAAGTTCCAAAAACTTTTGCGGCTCTAAAACTGAACGACCGTTATCTTCCTCATTCTCCTAACTTTGAAACTCCCTAATTTTAACTCCCAATTGAAAGCATCCAGGTATGAACACTTCATCTTTGTACTCTTTATGATTTGTAGCATCCTCTTCTTCTTCTTTTTCTTCTTCTTCTTCCTCTTCTTCTCTCCATGTTTCTCAAGAACTAGGGTTCATTAGCACTTTAATCTTGAATCATTCTGAGGAAACATATATCAAATGTTGTTGTAACTTTTGGGTGAGGATTGGTTGAGTGTGTGAGATTCTTTCTTTGCTTGAAAAATGGGGAAATTTGAGTACCCATAACTTGTTAAAATGTGAAATGAGTTTTGTGCCTTCAATATGTTCGATGAAAGGCCCGAATGAAATTCTTGGCCGAGTCATTGAAATTTCATCAATTTGTAGTTGTGTGTGAAGTTTATTGCATGATTTTATGCCTAAACACTGATTGGGTTCTCTGAAAGTGTGCTTATCAAAATTGTTGGGGATTAGGACTATTCTGTGAGAGAAGGTGGATGGGGATGACGAGATCGCAATTGCAATGGCCACCTCACATTTGTGAGTATCGCATTTGTGAAGAGGTGAGCACAATTGCAAAATCAGTCAGGTCTGGCAATCTTTGCATTTACGGTGATGAGATCGCAATTGTGACATCAGTGAGCTGTGTGCTGCAGAACTGAAAATCTGAAAAAGAATTCTAAGGTTGGGTTTTGATTTTCTAATCATTTCTTTGGAATATTGAACTCATTTTGCAATGTATTTCATAGACATACCACATTTTCACC
Organism: Nicotiana otophora; assembly: GCA_000715115.1. NCBI lineage: Eukaryota > Viridiplantae > Streptophyta > Magnoliopsida > Solanales > Solanaceae > Nicotiana > Nicotiana otophora. Next base: position 227,719 of record AWOL01S0052658.1, read on the forward strand.
CATATACTTTGTTTACAGGTACCATAAGTTGAAAATGAGCTCTAACTCCGACGAATTCGCAGATGACAACCCTCTGGAAGTTGAGGAAAACTATGACCAATATTGGTTCTTGTCATTGGAATGCCAGGAACAGTACTATTCCGGGTTGATTACGAAGAAGTTTCTCCTAGAAAGTGGTATATTGTTGGAAAAGGTCCCAGCATGTCTTCCCGAGTTCCATCAGAGGCTTGTGGCCATGGAATGGACCTGTTTTTCCCCTCAACCTTGAAAAGCAAATAAGCAATGGGTGAGGTAATTCTATGCTAATCTTCCAGCCATCAAGTTAAGAAAGCCAATCATGAGGATTCGTGGAAAAATAGTGTATTTCGGAGCTGAAACTGTGAATCGAATCTATCACCTGCAGGACCATGACATGGAACTATTCCATGAGAAATATTGTGCCTCAGGTGAGTGGATGGTCTCCAAATTATGCCCGGGTGCGGATGTTCCATGGGCAACTGAAAGAAGAGGGATCACATCCAAAGAATTCACTACCAAAGCAAAGATATGGCTAGCCATCATATGCAGTCGCATCTCTCCTACGGGGAATATATGGAATGTACCAACAATGAGAGCTCAAATGATCTCTTCCGTTCTTGATGATATCCGACTTAATGTTGGTACAATTTTTATCAATGAGCTGAGGGATTATCCGGGGTAGAATGGTCAGTCACTGATATTCCCATCTCTTATCATTGAGTTGTGCCACCTTGTAGGGCTTGAGGAGGATCCGGAAGACAACCGGATAGATCCGGGAAAGCCTATTGCTCCATTGAAGAAAAGAGGAGAGGGCGGCACCATGAAAAGAAAAAAGAGATTGCTGGGATCTTCTTCTCAGACCAACCAGGATAGCCAGTCATCATCTTTTGTAGGAGGACCATTTTATATGCTTTTCGAGGAAATGCGGCAGATTCGCGACCTAGAAGTTGGCCTTCCATAGGGACCTGGAGAGACATCTGAGGAACCCTTTGTATGCACTTCAAAGAAATAATTTCAAAAGTATCTTGATGATCAAAAGAAGCAGGGGAATCACCTTAAGAAGCTAGAGAAAGCATACACTGATTTGGCCACAACACACGGTACTTTGAGTACTTCTCATGCCAAATTAGCAAATGCACACACCAGGATGAAAAAGAGGGAGAAGAAGAGAGATAAATTTGTCACCCGCATGTGGAGGGGTGTAAAGGGGCTATGGAAAGTTCTAAAGCCTCAAGAGTCAGTTCCATCGACCTAGCCAGAAGATGATGATGATGCTCCAGTTCATTGGTCCTAGGAAGAGGTAGAGGAGGAGGCTGCGATTGAGTCTGACAATGAGGAGAGCACTTAATGCAGTATTTAAGGAGCACTTTCCACCATTTTAATCTATTTTGTTTAGTTGCATTGAGGACATTGCAACATTTCTAGTTGGGGTGGCTTCTTGTATAATTGTTGATATGGTAGATTGATATTTCGTTTTCATGTGATGTGTTATATTAGTATGTTTACTAGCTTCTTGATTTTTTTTATATATATAGTATGTTTTATTTAATTGATGTTTACTAACTTCTTGATTTTTGCTTTAGTATTTTTATTTACTTCATGTGTACTGGCTTCTTGATTTTTTTATTTTATTTTATTGGCAATATCCTTGGTTTTCTTTATACTACGGTTCTTTTTCCGAGAATGTCAATTTTCTTTTGAACCTAGTACTTTTGGTAAATTATTATGTCGACTTTTCCCGATGATGGATAGCAAGGCGACTTTCTTAACAGAATTAGTCTTGTAGTTTAGACATATTTTTTGTTATTTTAGGAGAATAAGTGGTATGAATTAGGGTTTGTGGCCATTGGTCAATTTGTGGCTTGTTTGGTACCGACATGATTTAAACCTCGGCATATGAATTCTTGATCTTTGAAAAAGAAAAATGATTGAAGTAAAGATCATTGTCATAACTTTTAGACTTAATATTTGGCTCTTGATTCATTAAATAGTTTCTTAGGTTATATGTGACTTCTTTGAGTTCATTGGTTTCAATTGGATTATGGATTTGTATTCTACTCGAGTTTTTATGTGCCATATGTGGTGAGATGAGTTCTTTTGTATTATTTGTAGTCTAGAACTTGCCCGAAATGTGCTTCAAGGCGAAATCCTATACTAACTTGGTTTGAAAAATGATGTTAGGCCTTCCTTGGACCGTTATTATGCCTTAAATTTCCTACCCTTGAATATTTTCCCTAGTCAACCCCTTTTGAGCCTTTAAACTTTTTCTTTGGCGACCATGTTACAAGCTTTAACCCTTTGTTCTTTATCGATCTATCTTTTGGCATCCTCCCTCCCTAAGTACTTTGAAAGTGTAGACATAGGCTAAATGCCTAAGTTTGGGGGTGAAGGTTGGAAGAGTTGTGATGCGGAAGTTTCTTAAAAGATGAAAGGTAATAATAAAAATAAATAGTGGAACCTTCCTTGATTTTTGAAAAAATAAATGAGTGAGAAAGAAGGAAAAGGAAGGAAAAATAAGGAGATGTGAATAAAGGGAGGATTAGGTGTGGAATGAAAAGCGAAGAAAGGACGGAAAAGTTTTTGAAGGAAGTGTGCTTATTTGTTGCAAATTGTAGTGCTTAGGGAGGTTTTGAGTCACTCTTACCCAAATTGTGCCCTACCTTAACCAAAGACCTACATTACAATCCTTTAAGTCCGATATGATTTTGAACCAAGTGTGTCTACATTAGTGGAGAAATACACAAAGGGCAAGCCTATGGCACTACTTATGTGCATTTAAATATCTTTGTGTGAGAGAGAGTTAATTCTTTCTATTTGATATCCCATTTATGTTTTGAATTGCAATTTATGAGCATGGGATTCTCTCTTAAGTATGAGGGCACATGATATTTGAGCTGTGAATTTAATCCCATTTTCAATTGGGAGGAATGAACAAGGGAAAGTTATTTGTGATAAAGAGGCAAATTTTGAAGCTTTAGAGTCATGACTTGATTGCTACTTTGATTAACATAGTGTTTTAACACTTGAATTGTAATGAAATTTATGAGAAGATTTTGGTGTTTCATATTCTTTGGATTAATTGTTGGTACCAATCAAAGTCATGTGTTTGTACGTAAAGTAGCCCTTTTGACTTGGCATGATATTGATGCACTATTGAATTAAATACTTAGAAGGGGGTTTTATGCTTTACGTCTTCTTCTATTCCATCACACTTTGCTTGGTGTCAGTAGTTAAACATGGGCGGGCCGGAAGAAGAGAATGTGTTTGCGGATATAGATGAGTATATTGAGGATACAAATGCCATTGT